>CAUYQU010089557.1:0-27500 GCA_963574635.1 Cheracebus regulus
AAATTGTCTCTATTTGCAGATGACATGATTGTATATTTAGAAGATCCCAACATCTCAGCCCCAAATCTCCTTAAACTGATAAGCAACTTCAGCAAAGTCTCAGGATACATAATCAATGTGCAGAAATCACAAGCATTCCTACACACCAATAACAGACAGAGTGTCAGATCAAGAGCAAACTCCCATTCACAATTGGTACAAAGAGAATAAAATACCCAGGAATACAACTAATAAAGGATGTAAAGGACCTCTTCAAGGAGAACTATGAACCACTGCTCAAGGAAATAAGAAAGGACACAAACAGTTGTAAAAACATTCCATGTTCATGGTTAGGAAGAATCAATATTGTGAAAATGGCTATGCTGCCCAAAGTAATTTATAGATTCAGGGCTATCCCCATCAATCAACCCATGACACTCTTCACAGAACTGGAAAAAAACACCTTAAACTTCATATGGAACCAAAAGAGAGCCCGCATAGCCAAGACAATCCTAAGCAAAAAGAACAAAGCTAGAGGCATCATGCTACCAGACTTCAAATTATACTACAAGGCTACAGTAATCCAAACAGTATTGTACTGGTACCAAAACAGAGACATAGACCAATGGAACAGAACAGAGGCCTCAGAAGCAACAACACACATCTACAGCCATCTGATCTTTGACAAACCTCACATAAACAAGCAACAGGAAAAGGATTTCCTGTTTAATAAATGGTGTTGGGAAAACTGGCTAGCCATGTGCAGAAAGCAGAAACTGGATCCCTTTGTGACACGTTGTACAAAAATTAACTCTAGATGTATTAAAGACTGAAACATAAGACCTCACACCATAAAAACCCTAGAAGAAAGCCTAGGCAAAACCCTTCAATACATAGGCATAGGCAAGGACTTCATGACTAAAACAGCAAAAGCCTTGGCAACAAAAGCCAAAATAGACAAATGGGATCTAGTTAAACTCTGGAGCTTCTGTACAGCAAAAGAAACAATCATTAGAGTGAACCAGCAACCAACGGAATGAGAAAAAATTTTGCAATCTACCTATCCGACAAAGGGCTAATATCCAGAATCTACAAAGAACTAAAACAGATTTACAAGAAAAAAAACAAACCCATTCAAAAGTGGGTGAAGGACATGAACAGACACTTTTCAAAAGAAGACATATATGAGGTCAACAAACATTTGAAAAAATGCTCATCATCACTGGTGATTAGAGAAACGCAAAAAAAAAAAAACACACACACACATTGAGATACCATCTCACACCAGTTAGAATGATGATCATTTAAAAATCTGGAGACAACAGATGCTAGAGAGGATGTGGAGCAATAGGAACACTTTTACACTGTTGGTGGGAGTGTAAATTAGTTCAACCATTGTGGAAGACAGTGTGGCAATTCCTCAAGGATCTAGAAATAGAAATTCCCTTTGACTCAGCAATCCTTTTACTGGGTATATATCTAAAAGATTATAAATCACTCTGTTATAAAGACACATGTACACGTATGTTCGTTTCGGCACTGTGTACAATAGCAAAGGCCTGGAACCAACCTAAAGGCCCATTGATGATAGACTGGACAAGGAAAATGTGGCACACGTATACCATGGAATACTATGCAGCCATAGAAAATGATGAGTTTGTGTCCTTTGTAGGGACATGGATGAATCTGGAAACCACCATTCTCAGCAAACTGACACAAGAACAGAAAATCAAACACTGCATGTTCTCACTTATAGGTGAGTGTTGAACAGTGAGAGCACATGGACACAGGGAGAGGAGCAGCACACACTGGGGTCTGTTGCAGGGGATTACAGGAGGAACAGTGGAGGGTAGGGAGGTTGGGGAAGGATAACATGGGGAGAAGTGCCAGATATAGGTGACAGGGCTGTAGGCAGCAAACCACATTGCCATGTATGTACCTATGCAACAATCCTGCATGTTCTGCATATGTACCACAGAACCTAAAGTGCAATAAAATTATATTATATTATATTATATATATATATATATATATATATATAATGAAAATGGAAACACAACCTATCCAAACATACAGCAAAAGCAGTACTAAGAGGAAAGTTTATAGTCTTAGTACCTACATCAGAAAAGTAGAAAATTTTCAAATAAACAACTTACCAATGAATCTTAAAGAAAACAGAAAAGCAAAGCATTTATGTCAGAGCAGACATAAATGACATTAAAATGAAGAAAACAGTACAAACAATCAATAAAACAAAAAGTTGACTATTTGAAAAGATAGACAAAATCAACACTCTTAGCCAGACTAAGAAAGAGAGAATTCCCAAAAAAATGGAATCAGAGATATAAAAGAAGACATTACAACTGATACCATAGAAATTTAAAGGATTATTAGAGACTACTGTGAGCCACTATATGTCAACACTGGGAATGCTAGGAGAAATAGATAAATTCCTAGATACATACAACCAACAAACATTGAACAATGAAGAAATCCAAAAGCTGAATAGGTCAATAACAAGTAATGTAATCAAAGCTGTAATAAAATGTCTCCCAGCAAAGAAAAGCCTTGGTTTTGATGGCTTCACTCCTGAGTTTACCACACATTTAAAGAAGAACACCAAGAACACTAATACCAATCCTACTAAAACTATTTCAAAAATCAGAGCAAGAGAGAATACTTTCAAACTGATTCTACAAGGCTAGTGTTAACCTGATATCAAAATCAAAGACACACCAAAAAAACAAAACTACAGGCTAATATCTCTGATGAATGTTGTTGTTAAACTCCCACACCAAAAATACTGCAAACCAAATTCAGCAACACACTAAGAATATTATTCATCAGTGTTGTAACTGAGCAAGTTAGAAGGAACTCATCATGCTCTGAGTTCCAAATTAAGAGTCCTTTATTAATTAGTCAGTGACTGAGAGACAGCTAACATTCAAAATTCTCTCGGCCTTGAGGAAGGGGCTTGATTCAGCTTTATACCTTGAGTTAGGTAGGGGAGGGGGAACCTAGATGAAACAGAATTTTACAGAAGCAGAAAAGCAGGTTAGAGGAAGGGGCTGCGGTCACAGGCGGTTTCCAAACAATTACCAAGAAGAGGTGGTGATCAGGCTCCTTCTACACAATGATCAAAGGGAAACTTTTCTTCCAATAGCAAGGGGGAGATATGCCAAGCAGGATGCAGTCACAATGGTTACAGGTGTTAAGAACAGTACATTTCAATACTTCTAAGTGCAGCATGACTCAGTTATGCACCCAAAGGGGCTGTGGTAAGGAGGAGGAAGCCAGGTTGGAGTTTACAGCTAAGATGGAGTCAGTGATGCTAGCCCAGGGTAGGTTATTACATCATGACCAAGTGATATTTATCCCAGAGATGAAAGGATGGTTCAACATATGTAAATCAATCAGTATAATACATCATATACACAGGATAAAGAATAAAAACCATACACATTTTATTTGATGTAGAAAAAGCATTTGATAAGATTAAACATTACTTCATGATAAAAACTCTTAAAAAAATGGGTATAGAAGAAACATACCTCAATACAATAAAAGCTACGTATGAGAGACCCACAGTTAGTATTATACTGAATGGGGAAAAGTTGAAAGCCTTTTCTCTAAAATCTAGAATAGGACAAGGATGCCCCCTTTCACTACTGTTCAATTTAATACTGAAAGTCCTAGTTAGAACAATCAGAGAAGAGTAGGAAATAAAGGATATCTATATTGGCAAGTATATTAAGCTGTTCTTGAGCTGCTATAAAGAAATAACTGAGAGTTGGCAATCTACAAAGAAAATAGGTTTAATGGGCTCATGGTTCTGCAGGTTGTATACACATGACAGACATCTGCTTGTCTTCTGTTAAGGACCTCAGAAAACTTACAATTATGGTAGAGGGCAGACAGGAGCCAGTGCATCAGATTGCTAGAGTGGTAGCAAGACAGCAGGCAGAGGGAGGTTTCTGACTTTTTAATAACCAGACCTAATACGAACTAACTGAGCAAGAACTCATTTATTACCAAGTGGATGATGCTAAACCATTTATGAATAATCCATCCTCATAATAAAATCACCTCCAAATAGGCCCCACTTCCAAAATTGATAATTACATTTGAACATGATATTTCAAGAGGAAAGACATCTAAACTATTCTTTCTAAACTTCAGAATGGAAGAAGTCAAATTATTCTTGTTTGTAGATGATATTATTTTATATTTGGAAACACCTAAAGACTCCACCAAAAACCTAGTCATCTGATACAAGAATTCAGTATAGTTGCAGGCTACAAAATCAACATACAAAAATCAGTAGAATTTCTTCATGTCAGCAGTGAACAATATGGAAAAGAAATCAATATCATAATCTCATTTATAATAGCTACAAATAAAATTAAATATCTAAGAATAAACTTAACCAATGAGGTGAAAGCCCTCCACAATGAAAACAATGCCATTGATGCAAGAAATCAAAGAGGACGGGGAAAAAAAAAAAAATGAAGGAAGGAGAGCCCATGTTCATGGATTGTTAAAATGTCTATAGTACCCAAAGCAATCTAAAATGTCTATAATACCCAAAGCAAAGATTCAATGCAATCCCTATCAAAATACTAACAGCATTATTCACAGAAAAAGAAAAAAAATAAGTTCATATGGAAACACAAAAGACCCAGATTAGATGAAGTAATACTGAGCAAAAAAGCACAAAACAAAACTGGAAGAGTTACATGATCTGACTTCACATTATATTACAGAGTTATAGTAACCAAAACAGCATGGTCCTGGCATAAAATCACACACATAGAACAATGGAGCAGAATAGAGAACCCAGAAATAAATCAGTATATCTACAGTGAACTCAATTACAACAAAGTTTCTAATAACTTACATTCAGAAAAGAACAGTCTCTTCAATAAACGGTACCCAGCAAACTGAATATCTAAGCACAAGAATGAAACTAGAACCCTATTTCTCATGATATACCAAAATTAAATCAATTCAAATGAATTAAAGACATCAATATAAGATCTCAAACAATGAAACACCTAAAAGAAAACATTGGGGTGATACATCAACATACTGGTTTGGGAAAAGTTTTCTTGACTAATATCTCAAAGCAAAGGCAACTGAAGCAAAAGTGTACAAATAGGATCACATCAAGCTTAAAATCTTCTACACAGCAAAGAAAATAATCAACAAAGTAAAGAGACAACCCAGAGAATGGGAAAAACTATTTGCAAACTACTTATCTGACAAAGAATAACAAAAATATATAAGGAGCTCAAACAATTCAATAAAAAATCTAATTAAATAAAAAATGGACACAAAAATCCAAACAGATATTTCTCAAAAGATGTACAAATGGTAAACTGAAATATCTCAACATAATTGATTTACAGAGAAATGAAATTAAAACTGCTATTAGATATCACTTCACTCCAGTTAAAATGGTTCTTATCCAAAAGATAGGCAACAATGGATGCTGGTGAGGATATGGAGAAAAGGGAACCCTCCTTCACTGTTGGTGGGAATGTAAATTAGTACAGACACTATGGCCTGAGTATGTTGGATCCTCAAACAACTAAATATAGAACTACCATGAGATCCAACAATCTCTTTGCTAAATATATATCTGAAAGAAAAGGAATTAGTATATTGAAGAGATATCTGCACTCATGCTTATTGCAATACAATTATCAATAGTCAAGATTTGAAAACAACCTGTTTCCATCAATAGACCAATGGATAAAGAAAATGTAATAAATATACAATTCTGACACAAAAAATAATGGAATCCTGTCATTTGCAATAACATGGATAAAACTGAAGGACACTAAAATAAGTAAAGCACAAAAAGACAAATTTCATATGTTCTCACTGATTTGTGGGAGCTAAGAATTAAAACAAACCTGTGGAAAGAGAAGATAGAATGATAGTTATCAGAGACAGGGAAGGGAAATGGGAGGGATGGAAAATGGGAATGGTTAGTGGGTACAAACATATAGTAAGATACAATGACTAAGATGTAGTATCTTATAGCACAAGAAGAAGACTACGTTCAGCAAAAATGTCATATACATTTTAGAATAACTGAGCGAGTAGAATTGAAATGTTTGTAACACAAAGAAATGGTAAATTATTGAGGTAATGGATACCCCATTACCTTGATGTGATTATTATGCATTATATATCTGTATCAAAATATTAAATATTTTATGTACATAGTAAAAGTACACACATACTATGTACCCATAAAAATTAAGCAAATCAAAATGACATTGAGATATGATCTCATGCCAGTTAGAATGATGATCATTAAAATGTCAGGAAACAACAGATGCTGGATAGGATGTGGAGAAATAGGAATGCTTTCATAGTGTGAGTGGGAGTGTAAATTTGTTCAACCATTGTGGAAGACAGTGTGGAAATTTCTCAAAAACCTCGAACTAGAAATACTATTAGGCCCAGCAATTGTATTGCTGGGTATATACCCAAAGGATTATAAATCATTCTACTATAAAGACACATGCACGTGTATGTTTATTGCAGCACTGTTCACAATAACAAAGACTTGGAACCAACCCAATGCCCATCAATGATAGAGTGGATAAAGAAAATGTGCCACATATACACTATGGAATACTATACAGGCATAAAAAAGGATGAGTTTGTGTCCTTTGCAGGGACATGGACAAAGTTGGAAACCATCATTCTCAGCAAACTAACACAAGAACAGAAAACCAAACACTGCATGTTCTCACTCATAAATGGGAGTTGAACAATGAAAACACATGGACACAGGGTGGAGAACATCACACAACTGGGCCTGTAGGGGCTAGGGGGACTAGGGGAGGGTTAGCATTAGAAGAAATGCCTAATACAGATGACGGGTTCATGAGTGCAGCAAACCCACCATGACATGTGCATACCTATGTAACAAACCTGCACATTCTGCACATGTACCCCAGAACTTAAAGTATAATTTTAAAAAAGAAAAAAATTAAGAATTAAGTTACATAATGTTATTTTAAGTATTCAAAATTTTAATGAATTCCTATATAAGTAACTACCTTGTACAACAAACTACTTGCCTTTATGATGTTGAGATGAGTTATGTTTCACATTCTTAACAAAATAGTTAACAATTAATATTTATTAAGAATCCATTGGGTACCTAGCAAGTTACTAAGACCTGAAGATTGAATGGTGAAGAATGTTTGGCTTATGTACTAGTGATGTTGATAGGCAGTAAACAAGGTCAATAATTATAATTATATATGTATATTTGTCTTACAAAGGAGTCAGAGATATCCTGTGTGCATTTTTCCCTAGTCTGTTAATTTTTTCCTTGAAGGCTGAGACTCATTAGCTCAAAATGCTGCTGGCACAAAACTAAAATGTTTAGAGATCTACTAACTTTAAAAACTGCCCAAACAACAAGGTTTTAACCAGGTAGAAACCACTTGGTTTGCACATGCAGGAAATCACATCCAGCATTTGTTATCTATGGATAAGATAGAGCCCTAGAGATATTAGGCCTCAAGCTGCTGTGGAGCACTCTGATCCAGATATTCCTTCTAATTCTACTGGACTTCATCTAGGCAAGTGAATCCTCTTTCTGCATAACCCTTTTCTCTCTCAGGAGTTCTCTTGCACTCCTCCCTTTCTGAGTAGTGACTCCAGCTCTGGAGCCTGAAAAGATTCCTGTGTGAGGAACTTTCTCTCTCACGCAACTCTCTCCAACAGCAATTCAAATAAATGTTTGTTAATGCCTGTTGAGGTCATATATTTTTCCTAAATCAGCCTTAAATATTTCAAACTCCCAGAAATTGTAGATAGTGCAGGTTATTGATAAGAAAAAAATGCAAAGAGGTAGAATATAAAATATTTTAAATATAATAACAAGTCAAATTATCACTGAGGTCCTGTCTGTTGAGTAAGGCCATAAAAATTTGTGTGAGTTGGTCACACATACTATTTAGGTATTTATTTATTGTCTTTCTAATTAAAATGAATATTTCATAGAAATGTATTCTATATATTTTGTTCACTATTAATATACATTACTTAAAAAACACATAGAACCTGGTAGGAAATAAATATACAACTAAGGAAATAGTCCTCCAAAGGTTGAGATTATTTATCTATGAAACCTACCAGAAAAAAAAAATAACCACATCAATTTTCAAGCTATCCTATAAACCTCAACCCATTATTTTGACTTGGGGCTTAGTTCACTTATATGTTGTAGTGATGTACATGGTGGAGTAGGGATTTATATCTTTTCCCTTCTACTTGCTTGCTGTGTAATTGTGAAAATGATTGTGAATGTTTCTAAAGCTTATATTCCTCATCCTTAAAACAAGATGATAATGGAACATTCCTATATCATTTTGCTAAAAATAAAATTATATAAGGCAGGTAAAGCATTTAATGTAGGCTCAGAAACTCAGCAAATGTTCAATTAACATTAGCTAAATCAATCAAACAATAATAATTAAACCAGCATTTATTAAGTGCCTTCCATCTGACTAAAAATATTCTTGGTGTGAGTACTATATAGCTGATAAAACTCATATACTTGTGTGAAGAAACTCATAGGCCATAATGGATAGTGGACATAACAAAAATATAAATTCAATCAAGATATGGTGAAAACTTCAATGGTCATTGCAGTAACTAATATAAGAACATAGAAAATAGAAATATTTGGCATACACAGCTTCATATCTTTTCTGAGAAAACTTTTTCCTAAATCAATTTACTCCTTACCTAAATTGTTAGGTATTATTTTTCTGAGTTAATCATCATGTTTACATTGTCTACTTTTAAACTGTTAGTTATTTTGGGTTTTATATTTCAGTCTTTAACCCATCTTTAGTTAATTTTTGTATATGGTCTATGAAAGAGGTCCAGTTTCAATTTTCTGCATATGGCTAGCCAGTTATATTAACACCATTTATTGAGTAGAAAATTGTTTCCCCATTGCTTGTTTTTGTCCGGTTTTTTGAAGATCAGATACTTGCAGGTGTTTGGTCTTATTTCTGGGTTCTATGATCTGCTCCATTGGTCTATATGTCTGTTCTTGTATGAGTGCCATACTGTTTGGGTTACTATAGGCCTGTATTATAGTTTGAAGTCTGGTAGTATGATGCGTCCAGCTTTGTTCTTTTTGCTTAGGATGGCATTGGCTATTCAGGTTCTTTGGGGTTCCATAGGAATTTTAAAATAATTTTCTGTAGTACTGTGAAGAATGTCAGTGGTAGCTTTTAATGGGAATAGCATTGAATCTATAAATTGCTTTAGGAAATATGGCCATTTTTTAAATAATGTTGATTCTTCCTATCCATGAGCATGAAATGTTTTTTGATTTATTTGTGTAATTCCTGATATCTTGAAGTAGTGTTTTATAGTTCTCCTTGTAGAAATATTTCACCTCCCCTGTTAGCTGTATTCATAGATATTTTATTCTCTTTATGGCAATTATGAATGGGAGTTTGTTGGTGATTTGGCTCTCAGCTTAATTGTTGGTATATAGGAATGCTAGTGATTTTAAATGTAAACCCTAAAAATATAAAAACTCTGGAAGACAACCTAAGCAATACCATTTAGGACATAGGCACAAGCAAATATTTTATGACGAAGATACCAAAAGCAGTTGCAACAAAAACAAAAGTTGATAAATAGGATAGAATTAAACTAAAGAGTTTCTGAACAACAAAAGAAACTATCAACAGTGTAAATTTACCACCTACAGAATGGGAGAATATTTTGCAAACTATACATCTGACAAAGGTCTAATATCCAGCATATATCAGGAACTTAAACAAATTTACAAGAAAAAAACAGCCCAATTAAAAACTGGGAAAAGGACATGAACAAACATACATGCCAACAATCATATATAAAAAAGCTCAGCATCACTGATCATTAGAGAAAGAGATTAAAACTACAATGAGCTACCATCTCATACCAGTCATGATGGCTATTACTAAATGTTAAAAATAACATGCTGTCAAGGTTGTGTAGAAAAAGGAATACTTATTCACTGTTGGTGGAATGTAAATTTGTTCACCCATTGTGGAAGACAGTGTGGCAATTTCTCAAAGGTCTAAAGAAAAAAATACCATTTAACCCAGCAATGCATTACTGGGTATGTAGCCTCCAATATATAAATCATTATATTATAAAGATGAATGCATGCATATGTTCATTGAAACACTATTCACAATAGCAAATACGTAGAATCAATGTGGATGAAGAAAATATGGTACATACACACCATCATGTGTTTGCAAGGACGTGGATGGAGCTGGAAGTGATCATCCTTAGCAAACTAAGGCAGAAAGAGAAAACAAAACACTGCATGTTCTCACTTGTAAGTGGGAGCTAAATGATGAGAACACATGGACACATAGAGGGGAACAGCATACATTGGGGTCTATCAGAGGGTGAAGAGTAGGAGGAGGGAAAGGGTCATAAAAAATAATTAATGGGTACTAAGCTTAATACCTGGGTGTTGAAATAATCTGTACAATGAACCCTCATGAAACATGTCTAACTATATAACAAATCAGCATATGTCCTCCTGAACTTAAAATAGAATTTTTCTAAGTAATTACAGGACATTTTTAAAATTGCAAAAAAATTAAAAATAAACTGTTAATCATGTCAAAATATTAACATTTGAATATTAACTGTATCAAAAAATTGACTCGAGTCATTCCTGATGTGTCTCTTTCTTTACAAAACATATCTATATCATATCAAAAAACCATTTTGGCTATACTTTTATTTCATGTTTAAAATATTCACCTTTATATCATGTTCACTACTATCACCCTCTTCTGAACCACCATCATCTCAAGTAAAGATTACTGCAATGGTTTTTCAACTAGATTCCCTAATTCTAATCTTATATTTTTATCATGGCCATTACTTCTGCCTGTAATGGTCTTTCCCCAGATACTAAACATGACTCACTTATTCCATTTCACCATCTCTGGAGGGTACTAACCATCCACTTAAAATTCCAGTTTTCTCCTTTTACTACTTTGGGTATCTTATATCTCCTTATCCTGCCCTCTTTCTTTATTACACTTACCACTCTGACATGCCATATATTATACTGATGTATTATATTTATTGCTTATTTTATGCTTCTTACTATAATAAAATCTTCACAATGCCAGAGATTACTTTTTCTTCTTGATTTATTTTTTACTAATGTATCACAAGTAGTAGCATGATATGTTAATGTTGTGTGTGTGTATGTGTATGTGTATACACACATATATGAATGGCTGACTAACTGAAATAAAAAGCCAGTCTACATTTCATCCATAGTAGAAACAAAATAAGTATCTGTTAAAATAAATGATGCTTTTAAAAAGTAACCCCTGTGGGAACAAAAAACTTTGTGGAGTTGAAATCTGTACATTACTAAGACATAACTTTCTAAGCAATTGCTTAATTTATTCCTAACACTGGTACATCAAAATTGTTCCAGAAATTACACATATTTAAAAAGTTTCTACATTATATATACAAGCTGATACTACCCAAAATAAACAGATATTTTGTCAAATTATAAAGTACTACAATCAAAATATCAAGGACAGCCTGTTACTGAAAATTCAGAAAGTGGTTAGAAAACTAGACCATCACCTGCTTTTGTAAATGAAGTTTTATTGAACAAAGTCACACTCATTTATTTATGTTGTCAAGACTGCTTTCATTCTACATTGCAGAGGTGAGTAGTTGCTACAGAGATTGTGTAAAATGAGCCTAAAATATTTACTGTCTTGCATTCGAGAAAATGTTTGCTGATCCTTGGTAGGATGTATTGGCAATAACAACAAAACAAGCTCTGAATTATTTTGGGTAAAATAATAAATAACATTGTAAGAATTTCACATTTAATTTATTTATTAGGATTTCTTTTAAATGTCCTACACATAGGCAATGGGATATTTTACCCCATATTAAATTTTGTCAGTTTTGGTAAAGTATAGTTTACATAAAATAAAATTAATCAATTTTAAACGTACAATTTTTTTAGTTTTGACAAATATATACAGTTGACTAATTAATGCCACAATCATGATATGGAAAATTCTTATCACCCACTGCTAAAAGTTTCCATTTGGAAATTTGTAGAAAATTCTCTCCCTCCACTTTCTGACTTCCGGCAACTTCTCGTGTCCTTTCTGTAATAATGGGTTTATTTTTTTTTTTTTTACGTCATACAAATGAAATCATAAAGTATGTTGTCTTTTGTGACTAGATTCTTTCACTTAGCATAAAGCTTTTGAGATTAATTCATGTAGTTGCCTCTATAAGTGGTTCATTCCTTTCTATTGCTTACAGTACTCCTTTATACGGTTATATCACAATTTTCTTATGCATTCACCAGTTTATAGACATTTGGGTTATTTTTAGTTTCAGCTAATATGAATAAATCTTCAGTGAATATTTGCATAAAATTACTTGTGTGAATGTATCTCTTGGGCTTGAGAATGGAATTGCTAGGAAATATGGTATATTTAATTTTAAAAGAAACTGCCAACCTGTCTTCCAAAGTCACTGTTCCATTTTGCATTCCCACAGCAAAATATGAAAAGTTCTAGCTGTATAGCATCCTCCAAACATTAGAAGTGTCAGTCTTTTTAATTTTAGGTATTATTGTAGTAGTGTACAGGTGTCTTATTGTGCTCATAATTCACATTTCCCAAGGATTAATAATGTCATCATTATCATTTACAACTCATTTATGTTTTTTGGTGAAACACTGTTCAAAACTTTGGATTGTTTTTTAAAACAAGGTTGCTTGTCTTTATATTATTAAATTGTAATGGTTATATATGCTAGGTACTAATTCTTTAGAGGATATATGTTTGACAAACAAATATCCTTCAGTCTATAGTCATCTTTTGATTTTCTTAATCATAAGAGTTGAAGAGAAATGTTTTTAATTTGGAAAAGTTCAAGTTTCCCAATTTTTCTTTATAACTTACATTTTCTGTGTCCTATTAAATAAAGCATTAACTAAACCAAGATCATTAAGATTTTCTACAATAATTTTTCTAGAGGTTTTATATTTCTAACACTTATATTTCAGTCTATTGTGCAGCTCAAGTTATTATATATGAGATGAAGTTTTTGTCAAAGTTCACTCTATTGCATATAAATGTCTGTTTTACCAGCACCAGTTTTTGACACTGCATATTCTAACCTAATTTTAGTCATTAGTGAAATAGTGTAGAGGTGTCATATTGTGCCCATAATATGAAATTTCCCAATGATTAATAATGTCTGTCATTATCATTTGCACTTTATCTTTATCATTTCCATTTATCTTTCTTGGTGAAACTATGTTCAAATCTTTGGGGCATGTTTTGTTAAATAAGGTTGCTTGTCTTTATATTATTAAATTATAATGGTTATGTATCTAGGTACTAGCTAGGGAGCTTAATAATAAGAACCTATTAATGCAAAGAAGAGAATAACAGACATTGGGGTCTACTTGATGGGGGAGGTGAGAAGAGGGAGTGGAGTGGAAAAGATAACTATTCAGTACTGGGCTTAATACCTGAGTGATAAAATAGTACATGCAACAAACCCTCATGGCACGTGTTTACCTATGTAACAAGCCTTCACATGTACCCTAAAATCTAAAAGCATTTTTTAAAGTAGGAATTGCTGGATTTTATTTGTTAAAATGTAATGAATTTTAAAAAAACTTTGTTAATGTGAGTTATTGGTCTGTTGTTTTCTTTTAATATCTTTGTCTTATTTTGGTATCAGATTAATGGTTGATTAGAATGATTTGCTTTAATTGACTTTCATTCTCTTCTAATATAGAATTTTTACTTTTTTGCTTATATATTTGTGATATATATGTTATAATTATTATAATTCACTAGGAAAGTCATGTGATAGGGTTTCACTGCCTTTTAAACTATGAATTTAATATATTGAATAGATACAAGATTATTTATAGCATCACCTTAACCAAAATTGTTGGATTTATTGAAAGAAAGATGTTTGTGATACTTCTTATCTATTTAAAATATATCTATTTTATTTTATTAACCATTTAAAATATATCTATAGTATATTTTAGTATATTTGTAGAAGTGTCACCTCTAATTGTCACCAAATTACACTGATAATTTTTGTTTTCTCTTTTTTCCTGAGAATTTTGGTTTGACAATATAAACATATTTCTTTCTATATTATCTTTGGTTCTCATTGATTTCTTATTGTTGTTTTCTATAGTCTTATATTAATTTTCACTCATATTTATTACTTCCTTTACTCTAATTAATTCGGTTATCTGTTGGTCTTCTTTTTTGTTTCTTAGGGTAGGTGAAGATCATTGATAAGAAAACTTTTCATATTTCAAAGAATTTTTTAATACTATAAAATTTCCTAAAAGTACCATTTTGCCTCCACTCAACAAATAATAATATGCTGCATTTTCATATTCTTTAAGCAATAATGTTTTTTCTTTCTTTTCTGATTTCTTTGACCTATAGATTAGTTTCAAATAGTGTATATTAACTAAGAATTGTTCTATCGTCTTCAATATTATTCATTTTAGTAATTGTCCATGTGCACTAGAAAAGAACATGTCTTTTGCTAGGGCTATATGAAGTATTTTATAAATATCATTTAAATGAAGATGATTGCTAGTGCTATAAAATATTTCCATATCTATATTAATGCCTTGTCAATTTATCATACTAGGTATTGAGATAAAAGTTTTAAAATATTTAGCTAAAATTGTAGATTTCCTATTCCTCATTATATTTCTATGAGTTTTGAGTTTTCTTGTACATAGATGTATTATATGCTTACGATTGTTATATCCTCTATACAAATTAAATAATGCCTTTCCCTGAAATTTTCTCTTTCTTTAAAAGAAACTTTTAAAAATAACTTTTAATGATATTAATATATCCACTCTAGCTTATTTTATATTAGGATTTGTGTGGTATATTTCTTTTTACTATAAATCCACTGGATTTTATATTTTAAGTGTTTCTGATTAACAGCAGAACTATGCCGTTTGTTTAGGTTTTTAGCACATTTGCATCTAACATTATTATATATACAATTGTATTTAAATTTACTATTTTGCTATTTGTTTTCTATTGGTACCATTAAATTTTTGGATTTTTTCTTTTTCTATCTTTTTTCGATTGAGTAGATTTTAGAATTTACTTTCATCTTCAATATTGGTTTATAAGCTGTACATTTTTTGTTTTATAAATGGTTGCTTTAAGATTTAAAATATATATTTTTACTCATTATAGTCAAACAATATTATAGCACTTTATGTGCAATATAAAACCCCTATAACATATGCTTCCATTCCGCCCCCCACCCCACAGCATTTATGTTATTGCTGCTATTTAAATTCCACCTATTTAAAAAAGTGTGTAATATGTCATTGTCTTTTCTTTAGCATTAGCTCTTAAATTGATTTTAATGAGATAAAAATGTCTTTTATATTTACCCATATATTTACTCTTTCTCATCCTCATCCATTGTTAATGTAAATTCAAATATCCGTTATAATCTTTCTGCTTGAAAGACTTCATTAATAATTATTATATTTCTCTTACTCTTTTTGTCAATTACCGCAGCTTTTGTTTTTCTGACAGAAAACAAGTTATTTCTTTGAAAAATGTATTTGCTACTTCACTTTAAACAAACTTTGTATTACATGGATTTACAGATACTTGATTATAATGTATGTTGCTGTGATTTTCTTCATATTTGATTTGCTTATATCTTATTTTTTTCTGCTTATCTTGTCTTTCTCTCTTATATGGGACTCCAATTATACATATATTAAGTTGATTGATAATGCCCTGTAGCACAATGAAGCTTTCTTCTGTTCCCAGTATTTTTCTCCTTTCTCAAAAAGTTTATTTTTGACATATTCTATTGCTGAATGTTCAAGTACACTAATATTTTCTTGTGTGGCTTCTAATCTGCTGTAAATTTTCTAATTTTCATTTTGAATCTGTTTTTAACCTTTAGAAATTTGATATAGTTTTTAAAAAATGTTCTATACTTCTTTCCTCACATCAATGCATTTCTTTACATTCTCAAAAATATGAAAAAATATTTACAGTAGCAGCTTTAATGTTCTAGTCTGTAGATTTCATTATCTCTCTTATTGATATGTGTTTCTATTTATTAGTTTTTCTCCTGACTGTGTATTTTTTGTTTTCATCATTATTATTTCATATCAAATATGTTACCTTACTGGTTACTGCACTCTATTTTATAATTTTAGTGGCTTTTTTTTTCTGTCATATAGCAATATCCCTTAAATTTAATTTGATCTCCTTGAGACTTTAAGTTTTTTTTAGCAGCAGTCCTGGAACACCTTTACTTTAGGACTAATTTTATTTTATCACTACAGCAAAACCCTTTTGTGCTGAAACCATTCTTAGGACTCTCTCTTATGTCCTGTGTTCTTTCTCATCAGTCTGACAAGAAAACAAAGTACTCCTGGCAATATGTGAGCTCCATGTTTTTTTTCCTTCTGTTACTTTCTGGTGATACTTTCCTAATCTTGATAGCCTCTTCACTCATATACACAAATCAGTATTCAGTCAAAAATTCAAGGAACCACTCTGAATACCAATGCTGTCTTTCAGTACTGATCTTAATCTCCAGTATTCTACTATGAAAATTTTAGCCACATTCATTTCAAACTTTAAACCTGCCTCAATAACAGAGCACACCACAGGCTTTGGCCATCTGCAAGTCACTATTTTGTTATTGTTTTCCTGGTTATTTTATCATGGCTGAAGGTGAGAGTCCCCCAATAGATCTTTACATGAGATCAATCTATCATGAGAATTAAATCAGGTAATGTAATATACTAAGGTAATGTATTAATTCACCTCCTACTTCTATACGCCCACTTTATTTCACATTATATTTTTGAAAGTCAAATTGCATGTAATACGACTTACCTTAATAAATAAATACTACATTAGTGGAAGTGCTAACCAATGACTGATACCTGTTCTTAATTTTCCTACAAACGTTGGATCCATGAGACAGATACACTTTATCCTATGCATTGACTTTCTTAGATATTTCTTGCTGTGACATAAAAACATAATATTCCTAATATGTATATGGGAGTCAATCTCTTTTTAACTTTTTTGATGAAAACATTTTAATCCATATTTCCATAAATAGTAACATTCAAAGACATGTGTCCTGAAAATATTTCCACAGAAATTACTGCTCTCTCTGGAGCAGTAAAATAACTGCTAGCAAGGTGAAGCCCCCTCATAATACCAATTGTGGTTTCCATATTGACAAATTTAAGCTCAGGAATTAAATGTTATGCCTTTAGCAATCAGTTACTATGGGAACATCTGGTGATCTCATATTTAACAGCTGGCTTCCACACCTCTAAATATACATTTGAGCAACTGAAACAGAAGGAAGAAAATGAGGGATTCTCTTTTTTAGGAAAATATCTAGATTATATTCATGAACCCTACTTAACCCACAGAAAAAGGCAGGAACAAGTTCTACATAGAGCTAATTTACTCCCATCCCCTGGCAGAATCTCTGTCTTTATCCAGTTCTTCAAGCTGGACTTAAAAATGTAAGTTAGCTAACTAAAGCAAGAGAAAAAAATAATAAAGCAAAATTAAAAAAAGAAGAAGTCCAGAAAGATAGAGAGAAAATTAGACTTGGTGTCTAAATTTTATCAGCTATAAGGCCCAAAGTGATTGGTCTGAAACTTTCTGAACTTCCCTATCTCACGTATCAAAAGATACATAGGAAAATAAAAAATGCAGTATGTAGATTTGTGAATGTTGCTACTTCCACAGAGTGCATCTTTTAAATTGTATTGTCAGTTTTTACAAAATTTTTAAATCATTGACTTCTATGGTTCTATATTTAGAAAGAATCTGAAACAATTATTTGTATTTTCCTTTCAGTGATACAAATTAAAAGAGAATAAGATGACATAAGATGTTTCAGAGATTCAGAAGTCTGAATTAAGCTTTTATATAATGAGTCTTTTTTATACGTATTTGGTAGAAACTTTAATTCCAAAAGGTGTTATAGAGCACTGCTAGCACCTCCATATAATTTTTAACCTATTTTTTTATTACATGGTTCTGTTTTGTCTATCAGTCAGAGCATCATCACAACATTGTCACTTTCGTCTGGAGAAGAAACTTTCACAAGGTCATCAACAAGGTCAACAGAAATAGCCATCTCTTAGAGATCCAATCAGGCTTGCAATAGGATCAGGATGACTGTTTGTTTATCCATTTAATCTTTAATTTAGTTTTCAAACTGTTATTTTGAGTTTATCACCTATTTCATAGTTGTATAATATGGTTCAAAAGATCTAATATTTTTATACGAATTTTTGAAACCTAAAAGTATTGTTATATCTGTGCAATCTATCACTGACTCTGAAATAAGGGAAAACTCTTTCTCCAGGTTAACATGAATATATCCATTTCTGTGGTCTTATATTGCACTGATTTTATGTTATGCAGTTGCAGTATGGAGTTCCCACTCTACTAATGTTTATAGTTGTTCAAGACACATCCTGAACTTGTGTTGGATGATTAAATATCTTGAAAGTAATTAGTCAAGGATTTAGGACATGTATACTTCCTGCATTCTGCATATTGTTTCAAAAGAGGCTTTTTGAATTATCCATCTATCGTAAGAGTGAGAGAGGGTGAAAGGCATATAGTTATGTGATATGCTTTATACTGACAAGTTATATATATATACACACACACATACATATGTATACATATATATACATGTATATATATATACATGTATACATAAAATTATATTTTATATATATAGAGAGAGAAAATAGAAATTCTGTTTTTTATTTTTAATATTTTTTACTCATGCTAAGAAAACAACAAAAAAAACTGGTTTGGCTTTTTCCAATGTAGTAATGAGATAACAAAAATATTGGGTTACATTTTATTTTCTCTATAGAAAATTTTGGATATTTGAATAAAAGTATATTAACTATGTGTGAACTTTAATACAAGCCAATACAAGCCTCTACTGAATATTTCCAGCTTGTTCAATGTCTGTGGTGTTGATCTGCCAGAAAGTTAATATGTATGTGGCCACTTTATAGTGTTTTGCAAGAGGCAATTTGGCTCAAACCCTAAATTTTAATTAGGATTATATTCTACAACTCTTCACAGAGTTAGCACAAGTTAACTACAGAGCTATTAGTAGGATACTTAAAGATATTCCATACTTTTCCATAATCTATGGCAAGGTCTTATTATTTGTTTCTTAGTTTTATTGTTTCCATATAGATTTTCTCTTTGACTTAAAGGTATCTGTGGGAGATACAAATTGCTTAAATAAAAGCATTTTAATGAAGATTATTTCTCAATAAAAATGTTCAGATCATAGAATCACAGAACCTCAAAACTGGACCAAAGTGTTGCCAAATATCTGACCAAATTCCCTACCTTTAAAGCGGACTAGCCATGCTTAATGGAGTTGTGATTTGACCAAGATCTCACAACAAGTTAGTCTTATTTATATGACAGACTGCATTATTATAATGTGGCAGTTATATCAAGAAATGAGTTTCTTTCGTATAATTATGAACTGGGCTGAAAAATGCCCCTGGAAAACAGAGCTATTAGGGCTACTTTTCTACAGACATACTATTATTGGTTGGTGATAGTGTTATTATTATGGTCATTATCATATTAGTGTTATTCTGGGTATCTATGCACTTAGCTAACCCTAGACATTAGGAAAGGGATCCATAAAGTGAGGCACAGAGCTAGGAATTCTAGGTTTAATATCACCTTTGCCACTAACAAGCTCTCTTAGTCTGTGCTGCTACAGGAGAATATCTGAGTCTAATTTATAAGGAACAGAAATTTGTTTTCTCACGTTTCCAGATGCTGGAAATTCAAGACCAAAGTGGCAGCAAGTTCAGTTATCTGGTGAGGGCTGCTTTCTTGCCATGTTCTCTGTGGGTGAGGAAAACTGTGTCTTCACAAGGTAGAAGGTATAAAGGCAAGCTAACCAAAAGCTGTATGATGCCTCTTTTCAAGGGCCTGAATTCTATTCATGAGGGACGTGCCCTCGTGGACTAATCACTCTTAAACGCCCTACCTGTTAATTCTATCATAATGACAACACCTGAATTTTGGATGGGACACATGCAAACCATAGCATAAGCTATGTGATGCAGGGAAATACTTGAATTGTCCTTTCATCAGATTAAGGAGTAATATAAGATTTATAATCTTTCATTATTTTTGTACTCTAGGTTTCTATGATTCTAAATTCACTTTCTATTTTTTCCAACTATCAATGGTCCTTATGAAGGGGTTATGCTCATCATAATTCAGAAAATATTGTAAGTGAATAATTCTGTTAATTCCCTAATAAACCCATAATAATGTTAAAAAATCAAAATTTCAATAATCATAAGTTGAGAACTGTCTGTATACAGATATTCCATCATTATGAGTATTTATAACCTAATATAATGTCAACTCTTCTAAAGCCTTAGTAATTTAGCAATATTCTTTGGCAGAAGAAAAGAAATACTTGAAATTCACCAAGTAATGAATAAAAAAATTTATCTTAACTAGTGATTCCTGGGAAAATAATCTTAATAAAGGGTGCAACATCAGACCAAATCACAGATACTTTGCCACTATATTCATGGGTTCATTTATTTCAGCTGTGGTGAGTGGGTATTGCCATGGGCAGAACATATTTTATGTTTATGAGCATTGAGTAGTTTTAGCTACTTAATGTGCATTAAGGGGCCTTTTGTCAGGAACAAGTTGTGAATTAAGAGACATCACTCAGTCTTCAGACTTTCTAACTCTCCAAAGAGATATATTAGTGAGAAGCTGTCAAGATGGTTTCTTCTATTTCCTGATGATCAGTTTCTTAAAGGAAAATAAAATAGATTCTGACCCATAATGGATTTCACTGGTCTCAACAGTCTCCTATTCTCAAACTGCCCAGTAGGATTGATAGGATCAGGCAATAAAATCACCCACATAGAGGGCACTGTCTGAAGATTACAATAGATAACCAATAGAAGGGAAAAAATAGATTTAGAAAAAGTGAGTGAAGAGAAGTTAACTTTTAATCAGTCTTCGTTTTGTTTTTTTTTTTCTGTTTCTGACAAATGAAGAGAACTTATGTTCAGGTAAACATATAGGCTTATTGTTTGAGTTTCAGAAACCAGAAAAACAATCAGTTTTTCTACCTTCTGTTAACTGTTTTGAGAAGGAAGGAAAGACAAACATCTGCTAGCATGAATATTGGCCCTAGAGAGTGAGCTCTAATCAGAAAACAAGATAGTGCCATGTGTGCTATTCAGGAAATTAAGCATTTCATTTTTCTACGACTGATTTTAGCAACTGATTTTCAAAAAGCAATAAACGAACTTTTTTAATCTTTGAAAAATAAATCATCTCTAGGATATGAACTTCCAGGGGGAAATTTATTAGCCACTGAAAATAGATTTCCCCCAATAAGGAAGCTCATCTGTAAGAATTAAAAATGTCTAACAAATCAAAACAGTCTTTTGAGAATAAAATTTGAAAGTGTTCATAAGCCAAGTGTAAATTTATATTAGCATTATAATAAAATATCACATGAAAATGATTGTATTTGTAAATAGTTATTTCCATCAAGAAACTAGATGAAGGACTTGGGATCAAAGTCAGCTAAAATAAATACAGATTTTATTGATGCAGAACTTGTATTTGAGTTCGAAATAGCTATTAATCACATAATAGATCTCTCCTTTTGTCCCAGAAAACGTCTGCACCAATACTCCAGGGACATCTTCAGATTCTACTGAAGAAAGAATTAGATAAAAGCTACTGCATTCAGCCTCTCTGCTCCTTTTATATCAGTAAGTAGCCAGCTGTTCCACTGCAACTGATTCTGTACTTTGAGTCGACTCACGACATCTATCAAAACAGTGTTTACATTTTCTTAATAATGTTAACTTTAGCATTTTATTGCCATGCTCTGCAAACTGTCTGAGTGCAGTAAAGAAATCTGCTCATGAGAAAGGCGATTAAGCAATAGGCAGAGTACATAAAAAGCCTCACATCTCTAGAGGTTAGCTGCATGACACCTGGAATGACACAAAGCCTCTGTTGCCTTTGTCCAGAGCCAACTGGGAATCCCCTGTGGTCAAGAAAATGCTGGTGAAAGCAAGTGCCCTCCCCTGCCAACATCTGCAGCCCTGTTGTCTGTGCAGATTTGAACAGAGGAGGACTACAGAATTGCTTAGAATCCCAATAAAGAGATGAGATGCAGATTGTTGTTTCTGCAGTTTTTTTTAAACACATATATCGAAACAAGGCATCCTTCCTTCTTATTCAGGACTTTGAAAAGCAAATTCCAGAAAGCAGAAGTTTTGTTACTAATCCACTCTTGAGTCACCCAACCAAAAAATTATATTTAAGCCATTACCTTGACAGTTAAAATATAGAGCTTATTTTTTCTCCCTGCTCACAAAATTGAGAGACTGAAAATCAGATTTGAAAAAAAGAATCCATCAGTTTTTTTCTCATGCCTAGTAATAATAATAATAACTATTATTATTTAAGCTCAGGCTAAGACCTATAAATATTATCCACATTCAAAATATCTCATAAAGTACAGAAAATAAATACAACTTAGAGGTATACCATCAACCCTAACTTATGTCCTATGCAAAAAATTTGTAAATGTATCTATTCATAGTTTTCTTAAGCAATACCTTAAAAATCAATTTCTTTCTTTAAGCTGATGAAATGCCAAATTTTAGTCTCACTTTCATATCATGAGTATTTTCATTATACATTCTTAACAAGAATTAAATATTTTAGAGTGGGAGGGAGGGGAAAAGGATTATTTCTATCCAGGTAAAAAATGGCACTTTATTATTATTATCAAATAGAATGGGAATAAGAAATGGAAAAAGGATGGAGAAAGATATGTGGTTTATAATATTGTAGTACATTTCTAGCTCAATTGGAAAGGTAAATTTATTTATTTAAGATATTTATATCTGAACTACGTGATTTAGTAACTTTCTCCAAAAAAAAAAAAAAATACAAGTTCCTATGTGCTAACGCAGAAATTTCGGTAAGTCTCTTGCAACCCAGTCTTTGATTACTGAAACACTCATACTAAGAGGTACAATCACTCAGGGTCAAATGATAACACAATTAGAGTAGTAAAGAAATATAGAAAGCCATGGAATATTTGGCTAAATAAGAAACTTCAGATCCCAATAACTTAAATTGAGAATTAAAGTCGATATCAGCTCAGAACTGTACACTTCTCCTATATTTCTTTGCTCATATTTATCTAAAAACAAAATAATAGAAAAACTACATACATTTTGTAGCATGTAATTTTTAAAAAGCTTCTATGTAAAACAAAGAACTTAATTTTCATTTCAATGTTGATGGACAATATAAATCAGAAGTGATCATATAAACATATTTAACTTTTTAAAAAAATTGTACAAACTACAAGTTTTATATATTGTTGTGTATGTGTGTAAGTAAAGTAATACGATAGATTGTATGGTTTATAGTGTGATTCTGTAATTTTGTTGGTCACTCAGACATGGTTTAGAGGATTTAGAAAAAGTCAAATTTATTAAGATTCTCGAGGAATATTTTTCTTAATTTTTTCTTTTCTTAAGAGATGAGATTCAGATTGTTGTTGTTTAATTCTGAATAAAATGTACTCCATATCCATCACATTCCTATTTGTGGTCACTAGTAAATATACTTTGTTATATAATGCACACAATTTCTTGCATGTAAGGTATATTTTGGAACATCTATTTCTATCGCCAGACACCACACATCTTCTAACTAGAGCATTGCAGTGAACACTGTCACTATCACCATCATCTCCATTTATTAGCAATTCCAATATAACTTTGCAATTGATCTGTTTAATGGGCCTGTGTTCCCATCAATCAATTCATATTTCCTCTGAGTCCAAGACTAAGAAATCTACATGTCACTATCTTAGGACAGGATATCATCAGATTGTGGTAGAAATAGATGGTTTTCATAAAAGAAGAGGAAAAAACTTGGCTTCTGCCTGGACCTCTACCTTAATGAAATCACCAATGAGTCATTCACCTAACCTGAAAGATCCCTGAAGTCCTCTATCAAATGCACTGTAAAACTATGTCTCATATTTTATAGCCTTATCTGTTTTGGGGTTAATGAGGTACAATAGAAAACTTTTTTCTGATTTCAGTTATTCTTTGGACAATTTAAGTGCTCTGAACCAGTATAGGGGTTCTAGAAAATCTGCTCCATGTTTCTTTTTTTTTTTTTAACGTTTTCATGAAAAAGAAATTATGGTTCTCTAAATGATATCCTAGTATTCTATCCTGACTGTGTTTCAACAGTCCTTGACCCTGACATTTGACCACCTCTATGACAACCTATAAAAAACAAACATCTGAGAGTCCCAAGGTACAATTCCTGAATTATATTCTGTCTTCTAACTTTAGGCCAATTAAATATAATCTAAGGGTGAGGATTTTCCAGACACTCCCACAAGTTTAATTTCTATATTTCTGCTCTAATCACCTCAATAATTTACTTTTGTAAAAATAACAATTTGTTCATTATTATATATCACAAAAAATTGCCTGAATGCCACAAAAATTAGAATATTACGAAAGACAAAGATTTTATTTATTTCATGGTAAGGTCTTGGCCTACCTTGAGCATGCCAGGTTTTGTACATAATGCTTCTAGTAGTCTGCCCTCACTCTGATAGTAAAGACACACCCAAGACTGGCTAATTTATAAAGGAAAGAGGTTTAATTGACTCACAGTTCAGCATGTTTCTGAGACCTCAGGGAACTTATAATCACGTGGGAAGGGAAAGCAAACATGTCCTTCACAGGGCAGCAAGAAGAAGTGCTGAGCAAAAGGGAGAAAAGCCACTTACAAAACCATCAGATCTTGAGAGAACTCTCTCATTACCATAAGAACAGCATCAAGGTAATTGCCCTCGTAATTCAATTACCATTCACCAACTCCCTCTCATGACATATGAGGATTATGGGAACTATAATTTGAGATGAGATTTGGGTGGAGACAGAGAAAAACCATATCATTCTGCCATTGGCCCCTCTAAAATCTAATGCCTTTACATTTCAAAATATAATTATGACCTTCCAACAGTCTGCCAAAGTTTAAACTAATTCCAACATTAACCCATAAGTCCAAGTCCAAAGTCTCACCTGAGACAAGACAAGTCCCTTCTGTCTAAAAGCCTGTAAAATCAAAAACAAGTTAGGTACTTTCTAGATACAGTAGAGATATATGCATTGAGTAAATACATCCTTTCACACTGGGAAAAATTGGCCAAAACAGAGGGGCCACAGGCCCCATTCAAGTCTGAAATCCAATAGGGCAGTCATTAAATTTGAAAGTTCCAAAATAATCATCTTTGACTGCATAACTCAAATCAAGGTCACACTGATACAAGAGGTGGGCTCCCATGGCCTTGGACAACTACATCCCTGTGACTTTGCAGGGTATACACCCCCTTCCTGGCTGCTTTCACAGGCTGGCAGTAGGTTTCTGAGGCTTTTTCTAGGCACATGGTGCAAGCTGTTTTTGGAACTACCATTCTGAGGTCTGGAGGATGATGGCCCTCTTCTCACAGCTCCACTAGGCAGTGCCCTAGTGGGGACATTTCCCTTTTGCATTGCCCTCGTACAGGTTCTTTATGAGGGCTTGCTCCTGCAGCAAACTTCTGCCTGGACATCTAGACATTTCTATACATCCTCTGAAATCTTAGGCAGAGGTTTCCCAGCCTCAACTCTTGACTTCTGTGCACCCACACGACCAATGCTATGTGTAAGCCCCCACACCTGGGGATGCATCCTCTGAAACAATGGTCTAAACTATATGTTGACCCCTTTTAGCCACAGCTGGGATGCATGGCCCCAAGTGTTGAGATTGCACAAAACAGTAATGCCCTGGGCCTGGCCCACAAATCCATTTTTTCCTCTTAGGTCTCCAGGCCTCTGATAAGAGGGCTGCCATGAAGACTTCTGACATACCCTGGAAATATGTTCCCCATTGTGTTGGTGACTAATATTTAGCTGTTCATTACTTATGCAAATTTCTGGAGCCACCTTGAATTCCTCCTCAGAAAATGGGGTTTTCTTTTCTATTGCATCTTCAGCCTTCAAATTTTCTGACTTTTATGCTCTGCTTTCCTTTAAAGATAAGTTCCAATTCCAAACCAAATCTTTGTGAATGAATAAAACTGAATGCTTTTAAGAGCTCCCAAGACACATTTTGAATACTTGGCTGGTTAGAAATTTCTTCCACCAGATACCCTAAATCATTGCTCTCAAGTCCAAAGTTCCACAGATCTCTAGGGCGGAACAAAAAGCCACCAGTCTCTTGGTGAAGCACAACAAGAGTCACCTTTGCTTCAGTTCCCAACAAATTTCTCATCTCTATCTGAGACCACCTCAATAACTTCATTGTCCATATCACTATCAGCATTTCAGTTGAAACCATTCAGCAAGTGTCTAGGCAGTTCCAAACTTTCCCACATTTTCCTGTCTTCTTCTGAGTCCTGTAAACTGCTTCAGCCTCTGCTAAAATTGCTTCCACATTTTCATGCATCTTTATAGCAGCACCCCATTCTACCAGTGTTGATTTACTGTATTAGTCCATTCTTGTGCTGCTATAGATAATTGCCTGAAACTGGGTAATTTATAAAGAAAGAATATTTAATGGACTCACAGTTCAGCATGGCAGGGAAACCTCAGGAAACTTACAATCATGGCAGAAGGGGAAGCAAACACATTCTTCTATACCTGGTAGCAGCAAGAAAAAGTGCCCAGCAAAAGGGGGAAAGAAAGCCCTTAATAAAACCATTCAGTCTTTGTTAGAGCTCCTTCACTATCACAGGAATAGCATGGAGGTAACTGCCCCCATGATTCAATTACCTCTCACCAGGTCCCTCCCACAACATGTGGCCATTATAGGAACTACAATTCACCGTGAGATTTAGATTGGAACACAGCAAAACCATATCACTGGTATAATCTATGTTATATACAATAGTTAGTAGCAGACAACACTAGGAGGATCCTAGTTCTGGCTAATTTATGCTCACGTGAATGTTTCATAATTCTGACCAAATTAGAATAGGAATTATTATGTCTTCATAAACAGAAACATGAGGAAAAGGGTAGTTATACTGTCTTGCCTATTTCAAATATTAAAATGTAAACCAGTAAGCAGGGTCCTTTACCTCTGAGTTTAATCGAACTGCAATTTCAATTTTCCATATACATTTGTGTATCACATTTATCTTTGAACCAAATTATGTGGCAATAGCAAAACTAGACTAATGGAACAGTCATTATCTAGTCTACTTTAGAAGGTACAGCATTTATTAGGTAC
>CAUYQU010089557.1:30000-34762 GCA_963574635.1 Cheracebus regulus
TGTGTCAACTAGGTTGAACTATGATGCCCAGATATTTGGTTAAGCATCCTTCTGGATGTTTCTGTGAGGGTGTTTATTTAGATGAGACTAACATTTAATTTTTTTAGATCCACATGTAAGTAATATGATTCACTGTTTTGCTTTCTGTGGCTTTATATGTCCTTTATATGCTGATTTTACCTAGCACAATTTTCCCCAAGCTCATCCATGTTGTGCTATGTGACAAGATCTTCTTTTATAGGGCCAAGTATTTCACTGTATATACATGCATATATGTGTATATATATGTCACAGCTTCTTTATTCATTTGTCCATCAACAGGCACTTAGTTTACTTCCATATATTGACTATGGAATAATATTATATTGCAAATAATGTTGAAATGAACATGACAGTGTAATTAACTTTAGGTAGTGGTGATTTAATTTGGGTGTATTCTCAGAAGACAGGTTGTTGGGTCATATGGTACTTCTATTTTCAGTTTCTTTAGAAACTCCCATACTATTGTCCATAATGGCTGTACCAATCTATATTTCCACTATCAGTGTAAAAGAGTTTCCTTTTCTCCACCATCCTCACCAACATTTATTATTTTTGGCTTTAATTATAGCCATCCTAATGGGTATGATGTGGTGTCTCTTAGTGGTTTCAGTTTGAATTTCTGTGATGATTAATGATGCTGAGCACCTTTTTATATACCTATTGTGCATGTTTATGTCTTCTCTGGATACAAAAAACCTCTATTCAGGTTTTTTGTCCATTTTTAAAATCAGGTCATTTGTTTTTCCTCTATTGACTTGTATGAGTTCTTTATAAATTTTGGATTTTAACTCCGAAATACATGGTTTGCAAACATCTTTTTCTCAAACTGTAGGCTGTCATTTTTAAAATTTAATTTAATTTACTTTTATTTTATTTATTTTGAGATAGTATCTTGCTCTGTCACCCAGGCTGGAGTGCAATGGCATGATCTCAGCTCATTGCAACCTCCACCTTCCAGGCTCAAGCGATTCTCCTGCCTCAGCCTCCTGAGTAGCTGGGATTACAGCCACGTGCCACCACACGTACAGCTAATTTTTGTATTTTTATTAGAGACAGAGTTTCACCATGTTGACCAAGCTGGTCTCAAACACCTGACCTTGTGAACTGCCCACCTCAGCCTCCCAAAGTGCTGGGATTACAGGCGTGAGCCACTGCACCTGGCCCAAGAGCTCTTGGTGTAACATTCAATAAATTGTTGCTCTGGCTGACATTCAGGATTTCTCCTGTATGTTCTTTTCTAGGAGTTGTGTAGTTTCTAGTCCTTCATTTAGGTCTTTTATTCATTTTCAGTAGATTTCTGTGTATATAATTAGATAAGGATACAATTTCATTCATTTGCATGTGAAAAATCCACTTTTCTGAGTACCATTTATTGAAGAGATTATTGTTTCCTCATTGTGTTTTCTTGGTGCTCTTGTGAAAACTGAGTTGACTATATTCGTTCAGATTTATTTCTGAGTTCTCTAATCTGTATTACTGGTCTATGTAAATGTGGACTCTAAAAAATTAATGTACAGGGATAGAGAATAAAACTGATCATCAGGAGTGTGGCCAGGAGGCACATATGGGGATATGTATTCAAAGGATACAAATAGCATATATGTAGGATGAACAAGTCTAGGGATCTAATGTACTCTATGAAAAACGTAGTAGGTAATAACACTGCACTGTAATGTATTTGGGATTCATGCTAAATGATTAGATTTTAGCTAATTTTACTTCAAAAACAAACCAAAAAAGGGTACTATGTGAGCTGATGAATGTGTGAATTTGCTTCACTAGAGTCACCTTTTTACTATTTATATGTGTCATATAACATCATGCTGTGTACCTTAAATGTACACAATAAGATTCATTAAAAAATAAAATGTCATGTTCATGAAACATAAAATATGGCTGAAGAACTCCTCCAAAATAGAGGAGACCCAAGATAATATGGTAATGAAATTAAACATGTAAATCTATATTGGATTCTGGACTGGGATAACAAATATAGCTATAAATTTGGACATTGTTAGGACCACTGGTGAAATATAAATGTAGACTGTGGGTTAGATAGTAAAATTATACCCAAATCTCCTAGGTTTTCATAACTGTACTGGGGCTATGTAAAAGAAGGTCTTTCTTCTAAAAAATACACACTGACATGTTTAGGATAAATAGAGAGATTTTGCATAGTTTTCATTTTATTTATTTATTTTACTTTTTTATTTCAATAGTTTTTATAGTACGAGTGGGTTTTGGTTACATGGATGAAGTGTTTAGTGGCAAAGTTGTGAGATTTTAGTGCACCCATCATCCTGAGCAGTGTACACCGTACCCAATTCGTGTTCTTTTATCCCTTACCGATTCACCCTCCCCTCCTGAGTCCCCAGAGTCCATTATATAACTTGGTATGTCTTTGTGTCCTCATAGCTTAGATCCTCCCACTTACAAGTGAGAACATATGATTTTTGGTTTTATGTCCCTGTGTTACTTCATTTAGACTAATGTCCTCTATCTCCACCCAAGTTGCTGCAAAATATATTATTTTGCTCATCTTTATGGCTGAGTAGAATTCCATGGTATATATATATACTTCATTTTATTTATGTATGTTTTAACAGGCACTTAGGTCGGTTCCACATCTTAGCAATTATGAATTGTTCTGCTACAAATATGAATGTGCATGTGTCTTTTCATATGATAACCTCTTTCAGTTTGAGTACATACTCAGTAGTGGGGATGCTGGATCAAATGGTAGAACAACTTTTAGTTCTTTAATAAATCTCCATACTGTTTCTCATAAAGGTTGTACTAATTTACATTCCCACCAGCAATGTAAAATTGTTCCCTTTTTATCACATCCAAGCCAACATCTATTTCTGTTGACTTTTTAATTACGGCCACTTTTCCAAAAGTAAGGTAATATCGCATTGTGGTTTTAATTTGCATTTCCCTGATGGTTAGCGATGTTGAGCTATTTAAAATATGCTTTTTGGCCATTTCTCTTTTTGTAAGAAATGTGTATTCGTGTCTTTTGTCCACATTTTGATGGGATTTTTTTTTTCTTGCTGATTTGTTTGAGTTCCTTATAGATTCTGGATATTAGTCATTTGTAGGATGCATAGTTTGCAAATATTTTCTCCCATTCTGTGGATTGTCTGTTTACTCTGCTGATTATTTATTTTGCAGTGCATAAGGTTGTTAGTTTAATTAGGTATCATTTATTTATTTTTGGTTTTGTTGCATTTACTTTTGGAGCCTTAGTCATAAATTCTTTGTCTAGGCTAATGTCCAGAAGAGATTTTCAATATTATCTTTTAGAATGTTAATGGTGTCAGGTCTAACATTTAAGTCCTTGATCCAACTTGAGCTGATTTTTGTATAAAGTGCTAGATAAGATTGGCCTAAGGGCCTATTTTTATACCAGTACCGTGCTTTTGTAGTAACTACAGACTTGAAGTATAATTTGAAGCCCAGTTATGCGATACCTCCAGATTTATTCTTTTCATTCACTGTTTCTTTTTCACTCAGTATTTGGCTATTTGGGCTCTTTGTTGGTTTCATATGAATTTTGGGATTTTTTTTTCTAGTTCTATGAAAAATGATGATGGTATATTGATGGAATTACATTGAATCTGTAGATGGCTTTAAGCAATACGATCATTTTCACAATACTAGTTCTTTCCATCCATAAGCACAGGATGTGTTCCCTTTTGTTGGTGTCATTTTTTATTTGTTTCAGCAGTGTTTTGTGTGTTTCCTTGGAAAGATCTGTCTAAGTATATTCTTAGGGATTTTTTCTAACTTATTGTAAAAGGGATTAAGTTCTTTATTTGATTTTCCACTTGGTCATTGTCAATGTATAGTAGTGCTACTGATTTGGGTACATTAATTTTGTAACCTGAGACCATAATGATTTTATTTATCAGATCAATGAGTCTTTTGGATGAGTTATTAGGGTTTTCTATGTATATGATTGTATTATTGGCAAACAGCTCTAGTTTGACTTTCTTTCTTCCAATTTGAATGCCCTTTACTTCTCTCTCTTCCCTGATTGCTCTGATTGGGACTTCCAGTACTATATTGAATAGAAGTGCTGAAAGTGGGGATCCTTGGTTTGTTTCAGTTTTTAACTTGTTCCAGCTTTTAACTTTTCTTCATTCAGTGTGATGTTGGCTGTGGGGGTGTCATATATTGCTTTTATTATTTTGAGGTAAATCTTTTCTATGACTAGTTTATTGAAGGTTTTTATCATAAAAGAATACTATATTTTATTAAATGCTTTTCCTGTATCCATTGAAATGATCATATGGTTTCTGTTTTTAATTCTGTTATAAAATATATCACATTTATTGACTTGTGTATGTTAAAACATCCCTGAGATAAAAGGGATGTGATCATGATGTATTATCTTTTTGATGTAGTATTGAATTTGGTTAGCTAGCATTTTGTTGAAAATTTTTGCATATATGCTCATCAGGGATATTAATTTGTAGTTTTTTGTTTGTTTAGAAAAAGAGCGAAAAGGAGAAAGAAACAGCAAAAGAAAGGAAAAAAAGAATGAAAGAGAGAAAGAAAGAAAGAGGGAGAGAGAACGGGATTCTTGTTTTATTGCCCAGGCTAGAATGCAGTCTAAAAACGGGTATTAAAAATCTCATTTATGCCAATAATTGTGCTTAACAATGGAGACAGGAAGGAATAGGGGATGAAAATAACAAATAAGCAGCCAACCAAT
>CAUYQU010089559.1:0-11720 GCA_963574635.1 Cheracebus regulus
AGATGGGGTTTCACCATGTTGGCCAGGATGGTCTCAATCTCTTGACCTTGTGATCCGCCTGCCTCGGCCTCCCAAAGTGCTGCGATTACAGGTGTGAGCCACCGCACCCAGCCCTAATTTTATTTAAAAAAATTTTTTGAGACAGAGTCCTATTCTATCACTTAGGCTGGATCATGCAGTGGCATGATCTTGGCTCACTGCAACTTCTGCCCCCTGGGTCAGGTGATCCTCCCACCTCAGCCTGCCAGGTAGCTGGGATTACCAGTGTGCGCCACCATGCTCTGCTAAGTTTTTTTTTTTTTGTCCCTCCAGCTTAGCTTTACCGCATTAACACTGCTAAGTTTTGTACTTTTTGTAGAGACAGGATTTCGCCATGTTGCCCAGGCTTGTTTGGAACTCTTGTACTCAAGGTATCCACTTGCCTTGGTCTCCCAAAGGACTGGGATTACAGGCGTGAGCCATGCGCCCAGCCTCATCCAGCTAATTTTATAATTTTTTTTTTGGTAGTGACAGGGATCTCTCTATGTTGCCCAGGCTAACCTTAAGCTCCTGGCCTCAAGTGATCCTCCTGCCTCAGCTTCCCAAAGTGTGTTGGGAATATAAATGTGAGCCACCACATCTGGCCTATTATTGTTATATGTGAGATTCACCTTAATTGCTCTCTGTCATCAGCACTTTGAGAATGCCTCAATTTTGAGAACACCTTGTATTCTAGAAATCATTAATTTAGTCAACAAACCTTGACTGGTGTGTAGTTGAGCAGTAGGAGGCAAAGATAAATGAACTATAATCTGGAAAACAAACATATAAACAGATAAATACTGTAACAAGCTACAAGTACTAGGCTAGATCATAAAAGGCTTACTTAGGTAGTTCTGAATGTAATTTCAGATCTATAGTATTATTACTTACATTGTTTTTTGGATCTTATTTTTAGAAGCAGCACAACTTTTTTTGGGGAGGAACTATAGCAAGGAATAGGGGAGCTGTTCTGACTGGAGCCGGGTATGAGAGGCCCACAGCCTTTCCTGCTTTGCCTCCTGTTAAAGCCATCCTCCCTGCAGTTTGCTGAGAAATGACTCATTGGAGCTCCAAGGAAGTACTACAGCTAGCTGGTAGCAGACCTGGTAGTAGAAGTTAGTTCTTCTGATTCTTAGCTTACTAGACTGATAAATGATAATCAGACTTCTCCCAGTTGTATGTTCCATCCCACAAATAAGTCAATAAATACATTTTTTTTTTTTATGAGACAGATTCTCATTCTGTCACCAGGCTGGATTGCAGTGGCATGATCTTGGCTCACTGCAACCTCCACCTCCCGGGTTCAAGTGATTTTCCTGCCTCAGCCTCCTGAGTAGCTGGGATTACAGGCCTGTGACACCACACTCAGCTAATTTTTCTATTTTTAGTAGAGACAGAGTTTCACCACGTTGGCCAAGATGGTCTTGATCTCTTGATCTCATGATCCACCTGCCTCAGCTTCCCAAAGTACTTCGACTATAGGCCTGAGCCACCGTGCGCAGCCAATAAACACATTTCTGTCAGGAGCTTCAGCCTGCCTAGCTTCGTTACTGAGCTTGTTTTAATTGTTTAATTGAGTATAATCAATTACATCAATAATCCTAGCACTTTGGCAGTCTGAGGCAGGTGGATCACGGGGTCAGGAGATCGAGACCATCCTGGCTAACATGGTGAAACTCTGTCTCTACTAAAAATACAAAAAATTAGCTGGGCATGGTGGCGCATACCTGTAGTCCAGCTACTTGGGAGGCTGAGACAGGAGAATTGCTTGAACCCGGGAGGCGGAGGTTGCAGTAAGCCATAATTGCACCACTGCACTCCAGCCTAGGCGATAGAGCAAGACTCCATCTCAAAAAAAAAAAAAACAAAAGTAAAAATGTTTAGCTTCCAGAGATCCAAATACATACAAGGCCTGTTCCTGGGAAGGTACTGTAACCCTTTCTATTGGCATTTGTGGGCAGTGGCAAGTTGCCTCTCCTACTAATAGAATCTTTTGTTTTTTTGGTAGAAATTCAGTTTCCTCAGAAATCTATGTTAAGGAATATTTGATAAAGGTGACTAACAGTCTCATCTCTAAATTGATGAGATGAGAGGGTTATTAGATTCATGTCCTCTATAGGCGGGGCTTGGTGACTCATGCTTGTAATCCCAGCACTTTGGGAGGTCCATACGGGTGGATCATCTGAGATTGGGAGTTCGAGACCAGCCTGATCAACATGGTGAAACCCCTTCTCTAAAAAAAAAAAAGATTCATGTTCTCTTTTGAACATACACTGCTTTTGTGGTTTAGCAGAGTTTCTCACTGTTAATGCTGTTGACATTTTGGGCTGGATCATTTGTGGTGGTGGAATGTGTGTGTATGTATGCTTGTGTATGCAAGCGTGTGTGTGTGGATGTGTGTGATTTCTGTGCATAATAGGACATTGAGCAGTATCCCTGACTTCTACCACTATTGCCAATAGCACACTCCCGTGTTTCAGTTGTGACAATTAAACATGTCTGCAAACATTGCCATATCTCCAAACGGGTTCCTTGGGGGAAAAAATTGGCCCCCGGTGAAGAAACACTGGATTGGAGATTGGTTGTCATGAGATAAAAATGCAAATCAGATTTGTCACAGGATAAAGTAAATTTTCAGTTACTTAACTAAATCTTTACTTTTTATAAGTTGCTCTAAAGAAACAAAAATGTGCCCTGTCTTCTAACCTGGAAGGGCCAGTTACTGGAAGGGCCTTCACCAACTCATGTTCAGGATCTCTTTGAAGGAGTTAAACTAAGATACACTATCTTCCCTTAGGTCTTTTGCAAAATTTTCTTTGCTAGGTGGGCACTACGGCCCACTTCTGTAATCCTAGCACTTTGGGAGGCCAACGTGGCTGGATTTCTTGAGCTCAGGAGTTCGAGACTTGCCTGGGCAACATGGTAAAACCCCATCTCTACAAAAAATACAAAAAAAATTAGCTGGGCATGGTGGCATATGCCTGTAGTCCCGGGTACTTTCGGAGCTGAGGTGGGAGGATCACTTGAACTTAGGAGGTCTAGGCTGCAGTGGGCCGAGATTGTGCTGCCGCCCTCCAGCCTGGGTGACAAAGTGAGACCCTGTCTCGGAAAAAAAAAAATTATTTTGCTAGAAATTCCAAGATTTTTCCTTTTATTTTTTCTCAGCCTTCTAAGTAGATAGGACCACAGGTGTATGCCACTCCCCCACACCCTCTTCGGCCTGCCAGCTAATTAAAAAAAAATTTGTTTTTTAAGAGACGGGGTCTTCCTGTGTTGCCCAGGCCAGTCTCAAACCTGTTGGCTCAAACAATCCCTCTGCCTTGGCCTCTCAAAGTGCTGAGATTACAGACATGAGCTTTGGGCTCAGCCATTAATTTTAAATTGCCAAGTGACATTTTCTTTAGGTTATTAATGAGTACCATATGATGTCACAGTTTTATAACTCATTTATCTCATTAAATTGTTGTACCTACCTTGTGGAATTATTATCACTGTCCTTTATAGATGAAGAAAGAAATTCCAAGAAATTAAGTAGCTGGCTCAAGTCTACCCAACTGGGATGGGCAGAATCAGGGTTTGCTCTTGGTTGTGGCTATCTGGAGCCTGTGCTTTAACCACATCCATGTGCTGCCTCTTGGCCGCTGTGTAGCCAGTAGATTCTCTCATGGCCGGGCTCATCTTAGTTAACATTTGTTGGGTGCCTACCATGGCTCAGGCTCTAGAGATCATTGTAAAATCCAGTCCACTGCCCTAGCTCTTCATGTGTCTTTTGAACACATTAGTATTGTGCTTTGTAGAAAGGACTTCCGTGCATATGCCTGCTGTTAGACTTGTTGAACCCATTTTCTAGAAACTTTCATTCAGGTGGAGGGATGTGGTCTTTTTATCATAGAATATATACAGAAATACAAATATTTAAAATTATATCTAAGTTAATAGTCACATATGCCATTTACACAGCTAGCAAGCCAAGTGACTGTTGTGATGGGAGGCCGTGTCCTGGGAATTTCATGCTGGTGAGGAAAGTAGAAAACATGGCTGTGGAAATTTAACACATTCACTGGGCGGAGTAGTGCATGGTGATCTCTTTACTCCACCCTACAATCCTGTAAGGTTTCGAAGAGCTAGAGTGTCTAGAAAGCTTTCCTAGAATGCTAGTGTGCATTTTGCTAAGTAATAACTGTATCACTTCAATTTTCTCTCTTTAAATGTGGTTAAGAGGTGTGTTACGAATAATTTCTTACTAACAATGAAGTTTATGAATGCAGTGCCTTTAAAAAAATAAGTTTGGGCTGTATGCAAGGGCTCATGCTTGTAATCCCTGCACTTTAGGAGGCTGAGGGAGGCAGATCACTTGAGTCCAGGAGTTTGAGACCAGCCAGGACAATATAGTGAAACCCCGTCTCTACTAAAAATACAAAAAATTAGCCAGGCATGGTGGTGCACTCCTGTAGTCCCAGCTACTCGGGAGGCTGAGGCAGGAGAATTGCTTGAACCTGGGAGGTGGAGGTTGCAGTGAGTCGAGATCCTGCCACTGCACTCCAGCCTTGGGCGACAGAGTGAGACTCGTCTCAAAAAAAAAAAAAATTCCACCAGAACCATTTTAGAATTAATTCAGGGCTTCACTCCTCCCCTTCCTGGTACTGCTTATGGGACTAAAGAATTCTTACCTTCCCAGCCCTAGGACCCATTGTCCTTATATAAAGTGAGGTGGCAGTCAGGGAACAGGGGCGAGTCTTATGTTTATTTCAGTTATAACAGGAATAACAGGAAGACTCTACCAGGACTCGTCGTTGCGCCAGCAATAGTAGATTCCAGGCCTCTTCTTTGAACTCTTTCCATGTTTCAGGTTTCGCCCTTGGTTCTGCCTTCTCAGTTGTATTTGAACTGCTTGCTGACTTGTCTTCTCTAATCAGAAAAGCCTGCAGGCCGGATGCGATGGCTCACGCCTGTATCCCAGCACTTTAGGAGGCTCAGGTTGAGGGATCATGAGTTCAGGAGTTCGAGACCAGCCTGGCTACCATGGTGAAACCCTGTCTCTACTAAAAATACAAAAAAATTATTAGCCAGGCACAGTGGTTCGAACCTGTAGTTCCACATACTTGGGCGGCTGAGGTAGGAGAATTGTTTGAACCCAGCAGGTGGGGGTTCCAGTGAGCAGAGATGGCACTATTGCACTCCAGCCTGGTTATACTCCAGCCTGGCGACAGAGCGAGATTTAGTCTCGAAAAAAGAAAAAAAAAAAGTCTGCAGGAAAAGTCTCAACTTCTCAAACTGGTATCAGTTGGGTTTTTTTCTATTGAATATACTTTTTGAGATGTGGGGGAGTTTCACTTTGTTGCCCAGGATGGTGTTGATTTCTTGGCCATAAGTGATCCTTCTGCCTCAGCGTTCCAAAGTGCAGATTACCGGCTTGAGCTTCCACATCTGGTCTGTTGTCAGTTTTTGAGGTTACTTAAGAGGCTAATGCCTTTAAATTAGTTTTCAGTTGTTTTGCTCTCTCCTCCCTTCTTGCCCAAACGTGCAAGTGCTTATTTAGTAAATCTGATTCAAGTGCTTTATGTCCCCAGATTCCCCACTTTTCCAAGATTCACTGTCTTTTTTTTTTTTTTTTTTTTTTGAGACAGAGTCTTACTCTGTCACCCAGGCTGGAGTGCAATGGCACTGTAGGCTCACTGCAACCTTCACCTCCTGGGTTCATATGATTCTCATGCCTTAGCCTCCCAAGTAGCTGGGATTACAGGCACCCATCACCACACCTGGCTAATTTTTTTTTTTTTTGAGATGGAATCTCGCTCTATCGCCAGGCTGGAGTGCAGTGGCACAACCTCGGCTTATTGCAACCTCCAGCTAATTTTTGTATTTTTAGTAGAGACGGGATTTTACCGTGTTGGCCAGGATGGTCTCGAACTCTTGACCTTGTGGTCCACCCGCCTCGGCCTTTCAAGTGCTGAGATTACAGGCGTGAGCCACTGTGCCCAGCCCCAGCTAATTTTTTATATTTTTAGTAGAGATGGGGTTTTACCATGTTGGCCAGGCTGATTTTGAACTCCTGACCTCAAATGATCTACCCACCTTGGCCTCCTAAAGGGCTGGGATTACAGGCATGAGCCACCACACCCAACCGGACTCCATCTTAACTTGATGTTTTTTTTTTTTTGAGTCTCACTCCCTCGCCAGGCTGGAGTGCACTGGTGTGATGATAGCTCACTGCAGCCTTGAACTCCTGGGGTCAAAGAATCCTCCTCTTGCCTCAGTTTCCTGAGTGGTTGGGACTACAGGCATGTGTCACTATGCCTGGCTATTTTATTTTTCATAGAGATGAGATATGGCTGTGCTGCCCAGGCTAGTCTTGAACTCCTAGGCTTAGGTGATCCTCCCACTTTGGCCTCCCAAAGTGCTGGAATTATAGGTGTGAGCCACCACACCCAGCCTGGATTTGGTCTTTTATCAAGAGGTTAATAGTTATTAATCCATTCAGTGAACTGTGGAATTGAATGCCCCCAGTGATTGAAATCAAAGGGCTTATGTATAAGATTTCCTGAAGAGTGGTAGTACCAGAGTTCAGAGGAGACCTCAGGCCATTTATTCTATAAACTCAGAAGCCATGGTCCTAGATGATATGGCTTCTTCAGGGTGTTGAGAAGCCTCTTTTATCTAGTGCCTTATTGGATAAGAACTGATTCAGCTCTGTCTGCTGCCCCAAACATGTGGCTGAGCCAGTCTCTAGTGGCATCTGCAATGTGGCTATTCTAGCCTGCAGTGGTCACATGGATCATGTTGGAAAGGGCAGATATTTCTATTTCCTGACACTGCTGGAGAATGAGGTCTGAGTCAGAAGTCCTCAGGTGTGACCTGCCCAGAACTATCTGGGAATTTGCTGGATTTCTTGTTCTTTCTTAGTGTTTAACAATCACCTAGTTGTTCATTCTCAACCAGCGACTTCCTCAAGAAGAGCTCAATATTTGAGGTGGTGCTGCGTTTCATCAGACATTCATACATGTTAGCCCACTTAGTTTTCACAGCACACAGTGGATTAATGGATTTTTAAAAGCTGGTATTTATGCACAATGGAATACTACTCAGCCATAAATAAGAAGGAAATTCTGTCATTTGTGACTACATGGATGCATCTAGAGGACATTATGCTAAGTGAAATAAGCCAAACAAAGACAGACAAATGGTGCATTACATCATTTATATGTGAAATCTGAAAAAGTCAAAGTCGTAGAAGGAGAGTGTAAAATGTTGGTTACCAGAGGTTGGGGCAAGGGAAAGGTGAGTGTGGAAAGGAGAGATGTTGGTCAAAGGGTACACAATTTCGCTTAGGAGAAATAAGGTGTGATGATCTGTCTTACAGCATGGTGACTATAGCTAATATAGTTAATATATAATAGTATTGTATATTTAAAAATTGGTAAAAGAGCGGATTTTAAATGTTATCACCACAAACAAATGATAAGTATATGAGCTGATGGGTATGTTAATAACCCGATTTGATTATTCCCCAATGTATATATGTGTAAAAACGTCACATTGTACTCCATAAATATAATTGTCAGTTAAAAACTTAGAAGAGTCAAGTCAGATCTGAAGAGAAGTGAAAAACAGATTTCATACAGTTAATTTAGAGACATAGGACCCAACTGAAAATTTGTATTTCTTCACTTGGTATTTTAGAATTTAACTGTTATTTTCTTGTTACACACATAGGCACAGGCACACAAATCCTTCATGTAACTGGCTTTTTCAGTAGGAACTCCATCTGTGTATTTGTAACAGCTATAACTTAGGTTGGACCCTCCCAAGGATGCTAGGCTGTAAGTCATGTTGGACCCTCATCTGAGTCTGAGGGAACCTTGATCTCTCTTGTAGGAAGCTTTTGATTTAACTGGGAAAACAGGATGACAGTCAGTTGTGGAAGCTGAAGAGTAATCACCTCATATTAATATGGTGGCAGTTCTATACAAGAGTGAGCGCTGAGCTATAAACAGCCTTCTAGGAAACAGGCAAGGGGCCCTCATCCAGGGCCATGGTAGGAATCCTGATGCTCAGCTGCAAGGTGTTCAGGAAGGAGGGAGCATTGACGGAGTCCCAGTGCAGAAGTCTCCGAGCATCAAGAAAGAGATGTTCAGAAATATCTTAAAAAAAAAAAAAAGAAGAAGTCTCTGAACAGCCACTTAGCTTCCCTGTGCATGTGGGATAATAACCCACGTTCATGTTGTGGGCTTCTCATACAGTGCAGTAGCTGGTCACTGTTGAGTGTCACTATTTCATTGAGTCAGAAGCCTGCAGAATTGTTCTCATTCCAGGGAGGGGGTTGCTCTGCTGTTCCTTCTCCTCAGTGCTGGCTGAGCTCAGCAACCTGTTCCCTTCCTTCACTTGAGGTTTCTCCAGGACAAAGAAGTCTTTATTGTTCTTTTCTGTATTACCAAATGGGAAATGAATTATAATATAGTCCTTAGATTATATTCCCACCTGGCAGCAATGCACTGAGTTATCCGACCTGAAATTTGTTGGACTTAGTGTCCATGGAGGGGGATTTAACATCTTTGTCTGTGGTCTCAGAAGTCCTAGTAGTGCCTTGTACCAGCAATTTAGCAGAAGCAAAAGCTTTGAGACAGTGTTCTGGATCTGCTGAGCTGGTCTAAACGAAACGCTTTTGCTGGAAGTAACTGTGATAGGAACTTTACTGTTTCTGTTAGCTCAAGGGTTGGAATGAAAATCAGCAGCTGATTAGGTGAACAGTTAGGAGTACTGGAATTATGGAGTAGTGGAGGTAGATTTTATAAACAGAGGATCAGAGTTTTTTGGAAATGGGAAAGAGAGAGGGTAGATTGGCCTTTCTAGAATTTGTAATAGAAAAGTAAAGAGGCCCCAGGAACTTCCATTGACTAGTTAGTTCATGTAGTGCAGGATCTTAGCTGGTTTGCTTGGTCCAGTTCCTGTCTCTCGGTTTCTTTTTTTCCTTTCCCTGCCTTTCCCTCCCTCTTCCCTTTTTCTTTCGAAGAGAATTGAGTCACATTATATAAAAGAAGCAGCCAGTTGGCTAAAAAGTTCAACAAAAAACAGTATTTATAGTTCTCCAAATTTCCCGTTTGTCACTGTCAGTATACTTGTAAAATTTTGCACATAGTTGTAGTCGATGTTTGGGTCCTTTTTTTAAAAAAAAAGTTTCTGTAGGCTTTTCCATGCATGAACACAGCTTACCAACTTGTCCCAGCTGTGCCAGGATTCCATTGTTTACTGTCGTTTGAGCAGTCATGCCCTTTGTTCTTAGGCTGTGTGTTGTTTTTTTCCTAGCATCATAGTATGGCTGTGTATTATTTTGATACCAGTTAGGATTACTACTACTATTTCTTGAAGCGTACTTCCCAGAAGGGAATATTTTAGGATCTTTTTTTCTTCTTTTTTTAGGGGGGCGGGCAGGTTGGGAATGTGTAGCTTCTTGTTGACAATAGAGATTGAAGTCTAAAAAGGTTCTACATTTATGATTTGGCCCCCAATTTTCTAGAGATTCCAATGGTTCCTGCAAAGCTTAGCATTCAAGTATAGAAGTCAGTCAAAGTCTGGACATGTAGCTTTTCAGAAAGTGAAAAAAGTTCCATTTCTGCCGTTGCAGGGTGACCCCTGAATGACACACTGTGTGGCCACTCCCTTGGATGGTGGCTAGGCCACAGAGATGGACACAGGTCGCCTCCCCTGGCCCCTGTGTTGAATGTGCTAACTGAGCCTTCCCAGGAGCCTCTTCCCCCAACCCCCAGCTCTGCACACATGGTACTGGTTACTTGCCTTGAGGACTCAGAATTCTTCCTGTTAGCTTTCCTTCAAATTAAAATCAGAAAACTCTTGAAGTCATGGACACCAGATTACTTTTTCCTGTTTTTAAAAAATTGCATATTATTAGCATCATGCACGAGATATTTTTCTTCCTTCATCTCACCACAACTTCATTTTTTTTTGTTTTTCAGTTGGATGTTTTTATTCAACAAATATTTATTGAGAATCTAGTATTTTTTAGACCCTGGAGGTATAGCAGTGGAAAAGACAGATCTGGTCCAGAGTTTGGCTTCCCATGGGCTGGGAGGACAGGAGTGAGGTTAAACTGGGTGTGTCCAAAGGGAGATAACACAAGTAAAGTGCTGCTGAGAAAATGTCCAAGTGGGTACCAAGGAAGCAGCTTTCTCTTCCCTTTTTGTATTTTTTATTTTTTTTTGAAACAGAGTGTTGCTGTGTCTCCCAAGCTGGAATGCAGTGGCATGATCTTGGCTCTGCCTTTTTTTGTTTGTTTGTTTTGTTTTGAGACAGAGTCTTGCTCTGTCACCCAGGCTAGAGTCCAGTGGCGCGATCTTGGCTCACTGCAACCTCTGCCTCCTGGGTTCAAGTGATTCTCCTGCCTCAGCCTCCTGAGTAGCTGGGATTACGGGCACAAGCCACCACACCTGGCTAATTTTTGTATTTTTAATAGAGATGGGGTTTCACCATGTTGGGCAGGCTGGTTTCGAACTCCTGAACTCAGGTGATCCACCTGCCTCGGCCTTCCAAAGTGCTGGGATTACAGGCATGAGCCACTGCTCCCAGCCATTTTTTTTTTTTTTTTTTTTTTAGATGAAGTATTGCTCTGTTACCCAGGCAGGAATGCAATGGCGTGATCTTGGCTCACTGCAATCTCTGCCTCCCGGGTTCAAGCGATTTTCCTGCCTCAGCCTCCGGAGTAGCTGGAATTATAGGCGCCTGTCACCGTGCCCGGTTAATTTTTGTATTTTTAGTAAAGAGGGGCTTTCACCTGGTCTCGAACTCCTGACCTCAGTTGATCCACCCACCTGGGCCTCCCAAAGTGCTGAGATTACAGGTGTGAGCCACTGTGCCCGGCACCTTTTTGTATTTTTAAGAGAAGCAAAAGGACTTGTTGCTTAGTTAAGCAAGACTACACTCTCCCAGAGCATGCAGTTATTATTGAGTAAAACACAGTTAATGAGATTTAATCACGTTCCCAATCACTGTTGTGCAGCATGATAGTTAGGTGCAAATGGCAGGATGCATACTCAAGGCACTGGTAACCTGGGCCAATTGCACTTGTCTTTGCCTCATTTTGCTTGTAAGGAGCATGGGGCCTGTGGTCCTCGGGTACCTGGGGTGTGCCCTCAGCCTGGTCCTTTGCTTCCATCACTGTCTAGAGGCTCTGGGACCCTTTACTGCACCTGTCCCGCCTTTAGACAGCTCAGTGCTTTCTTCCCAGCACCTTTTTCTCTGCTGCCTGAGAACTGAGCAGCCAGAGAGAAATTCTGGATCTTAAGGTCCTCAAGGGTGTACAGCAAAGCTGTTCTTATTTTTTACTTATGTATTTATTTATTATTATTATTATTATTATTATTTTTAGAAAAAGAGAGAAAAGGAGAAAGAAACAGCAAAAGTAAGAAAAAAAAGAATGAAAGAGAGAAAGAAGAAGAGAAAGAGGGAGAGAGAATGGGATTCTTGTTTTATTGCCCAGGCTAGAATGGAGTCTAAAAATGGGTATTAAAAACCTCTTTTATGCCAATAATTGTGCTTAACAATGGAGACAGGAAGGAATACGGGATGAAAATAACAAATAAACAGCCAACCAATATATTATTTAAACCTGTGAAATGCTATGCAATTGCTGAGGAGTGATTTACTTCCAATTATGTGGTCACTTTTAAAATAGGTGTAATGTGATA
>CAUYQU010089562.1:0-37274 GCA_963574635.1 Cheracebus regulus
TGTGAAGAAGAGAATGAATCCAAGCTGGAAAATACTCTTCAGGATATTATCCAGGAAAACTTCCCCAACCTAGCAAAGCAGGCCAATATTCAAGTCCAGGAAATACAGAGAACACCACAAAGATATTCCTCAAGAAGAGCAACCCTAAGGCACATAATCGTCAGATTCACCAGGGTTGAAACGAAGGAGAAAATGCTAAGGGCATCCAGAGACAAGGGTCAGGTTACCCACAAAGGGAAGCCCATCAGACTCACAGCAAATATCTCAGTGGAGACCCTGCAGGCCAGAAGAGAGTGGGGACCAACATTCAACATCCTTAAAGAAAAGAACTTTCAGCCTAGAATTTCATATCCAGCCAAACTAAGCTTCATAAAATTAAGCTTAATTTTATGAAGGAAAAATAAAATTTTTTGCGAACAAGCAAGTACTCAGAGACTTCATTACCACCAGGCCTGCTTTACGAGCGCTTCTGAAAGAAGCACTACACATAGACGGGAACAACCAGTATCAGCCATTCCAAACACATACCAAAAGGTAAAGAGTATCACCATAATGAAAAATCTACATCAACTAATGGGCAAAACAGCCAGCTAGCATTACCAGAAGCTGCAATTTTCGTCTCTGATAAAACAGACTTTAAAACAACAAAGAACATAAGAAACAAAGAGGGACATTACACGGTGGTGAAAGGATCAATGCAACAAGAAGAGCTGATACTAAATATATACACGGAGCACCCAGATACATAGGGCATGTTCTTAATGACTTACAAAGAGACTTAGACTCCCACACGATAACAGTGGGAGACTTGAACATTACACTGTCAATATTAGACAGATCAACAAGATACAAAATTAACAAGGCTATCCAGGACTTGAACTCAGACCTGGAACAGCTAGACTTAACAAATATTTACAGAACTCTCCTCCTCAAATACACAAAACATACATTTTTCTCAGTATCACATTATACCTATTTTAAAAGTGATCACATAATTGGAAGTAAATCACTCTTCAGCAATTGCATAGCATTTCACAGGTTTAAATAAAATATTGGTTGGCTGCTTAAAAAAAAAAAAGAAGAGATTATGTCATATTGGTTCAGAGACTAAAAGATTGGTTGTCACTGGCCAGGGCACTATTTATACCCAAATTCCATTTACCCCAGTTAGAGCTCCCCAAGAAAAATGATTTCAAGGCTCTATCCTATGTCTATGACCTTGACCAGATAGATGCCTTATAAATGTATGGTCTTGGCTATTTTCTACCAAGGGAAACAGTTCAAAATTTGTCCAAGTAGTCATGGACCAGTCAAAGCACACATAGGACAAGGGAACTAAAGATTTATATAGCTTTTTCTATCCAGGAAAATGTTATGAACCCATAATATAATACCTTCTTACCACCCTTCGTTGTTTACAAAGCATGTTAATACTATTTTATAATCAACTGTCACAACTACAAGACCATACTGATTTGTTACACTGGTTTGTTATAATTTGTTACGATGTGTCTGTGTCTATAAATGGACACATACACATATATTTATATATATGCCTATAATTTTTAAATCAGGAAGTTTTTTGAACAATGAATTCACATTGGTATTAGTCTGCTCTCACACTGCTAATAAAGTCATACCTGAGACTGGGTAATTTATAAAGGAAAGAGGTTTAATGGACTCACAGTTCCACATGGCTGGGTAGGCCTCACAATCATGTCAGAAGGTGAAAGAGGAGCAAAGTCATGTTCTACATGGCAGCATGCAAGAGGGCATGTGCAGGTGAACTGCCCTTTATAAAACAATCAGATCTCATGAGACTTATTTACTATTAGGAGAACAGCATGAGAAAAATCCGCCTCCATGATTCAATTACCTAACACAGCATTCCTCCCGTGACACGTGGGAATTATGGGAGCCACAATTCAAGATGAGATTTGGGTGGAGACATAGCCAAACCATATCAGTATTTTTAAGATAAATTCCTTGATTATTAAAAATAAGATTTGATTTTTGGTAAATATTAACTCAAAATATCAAGTTTTTGATATTAACTCAAAATATAAAGTTTCAATTAATGACACAATGCACAAACACTCAAATTTAATGCCATGTGAGTAGATGTCTGAAAAATACCAATGGCAACATATTGAGATTATCTAACTTCAATAAGTGGAAGAATTCTGGGCATGGTGGCTCATGCCTGTAATCCCAGCACCTTGGGAGGCCAAGGTGGGCAGATCATTTGAAGTCAGGAGTTCCAGACCAGACTGGCCAACATAGTGAAACACTGTCTCTACTAAAAAGACAAAAATTAGCCAAATGTGGTAATGCACCCCTGTAGTCCCAGCTACTTGGGAGGCTGAGGGAGAAGAACAGCATGAGCCTGGAAGACGGAGGTTGCAGTGAGCCAAGATCATGCCACTGAACTCCAGACTGGGTGACAGAGCAAGACTCCATCTAAAATCAAACAAACAAACAATAAGTGGAAGGAAGAAACCTAAGCTAAATATAGGTAAAGCTCTCTGTGATTTTCAGAAGCATGCCTGTTTTTAAAAAATATTTTTATTGCCAGGTGCAGTGGCTCACATCTGAAATCCCAGAACTTTGGGAGGCCAAGGCAAGTGGATTTCTTGAGCCCATGAGCTTGAAACCAGCTGAACAACATGACAAAACTCCATCTCTACCATAGAGGAATTCGAAAATTAGCCAGGCATGGTGGCACATACCTGTAGTCCCAGCTGCTTAGGAGGCTGGGGCAGGAGGATTGCTTGAGCCAGGGAGGCACCTGCAATGAGAAGAAATCACACCACCACACTCCAGCCTGAGTGACAGAGCAAGACTGTCTCACAAAATAAATTATTACAGGTATAATAAATGTTCCCCATGCACCAGAGGTAGGAGACTCTCCTTTATAATGTCAGCAATGCTTTGCATATCATCTGTGACTCTCCCCTGTGAAAACTGATACATACCCTCGAGCATGCACTGGTGATGCTCTATATTTACTCATTTGAATGCTCATTCTTGCACTTACTTCATATTTCACTCAAAACAGTTAAAAGATGAAATGCAAAGGATGCAACACACAGAGCTGCTAAAATGCAAACACACTAGATACTAAGTAGGAATTCAGCAGAGACACTCTGGATCATTTCCTTTGCCCTTCCTATAGCACGGGATGGAGCTGGGTAAAGAATGGCTGAATTTCCAAATGTTTAGGGCTTAATTGCCAATTAATGCAAACTTATTTTCTAGTCTTCTTCACAGCAATTTCATTTTGGATTTTAATGTTACCTTCCCTGGCTTTCTACATTCATTCATTCAACACATGTCTATGAAGTATCACTATGTTCTAAGCACTATTTTCAGTGTTGGAGATAAAGCAATGAACAAAGCCACTGCCTTCATGGAGCTCATATTCCTTAGGGGAATACATAAAATTATTCACATAATGAAAGCTTACCTAAGGGTAAAGAGACCTATGGGTGAGTGTGATGGGAAGGTCTCTTGGAGGAGGTGACTGGGGAGAAGAGCCCAGGGAACTGATATGAAGGAGCAAATGGTGTGAAGATGTAGAGGAAGAGTACTTCAGAAGAGAAAACACAGACATGAAGGCCTTGAGGTTATTATTAAACACCTTCTAGGTTTCAGGCATTGTATTAGAACTGGGTATAAAACGGTAGACAACATGGGCATGACTTCCCACTGTCAAGCACTTATAAACTCTGTGGGGAAGAGCCCAACAGGGGCACCTGAGGGTGGGAATGGAGCTGACTTAGTTAAAATGGCAAAGAGAAGGGTATTCTCAGAAACCTTGGAAGATGAGTTGATGTGCTCCAGAAACAGAGAAGGTGATATGGTTTGGCTTAGTGTCCCCAACCAAATCTCATGTTGAATTGTAATCCCCGTGTGTCAGGGTAGAGACATGGTGGGAGTTGATTGGATCATGGGGCCCGATTTCTCCCTTGCTAGTACTCAGGATAGTGAGTGAGTTTTCTCAAGATCTGATGCTAAGTGTGGCTTTCTTCACTCTCTCTCACCTTCCACCCTGTCAAGAAGGTGTTTGCTTCTCCTTTGCCTTCCATCACGATTCTAAGTTTCCTGAGGCCTCCCTAGCCATGCAGAACTGTGAGTCAATTAAACCTCTTTTCTTTATAAATTACCCACACTTATAGCAGTGTGAAAATGGCCTAATACAGTAGGCCAGCAATGCTAGACTCCAGTTGGCCAGAGGGAATACAGGTTGAGATAGATTTGTAGGGATAGGCAAATGTCAGATTATTTAGGGCTTCCTAGGTAATTAGGAGTTTGAAGTTTATTTAAAGTGTATTGTATAGCCATGAAGGGATTTAAGCAGAGAGTAGCATTACCTGAGTTTTATGTTCAAAAGATTACTCTGATTGCTGTGAAGGAAATACACTGGGAGAAGACAAGAAGGGGTATAAAAAGTCCACTGAGGTAGCTACTGCAGTGGCTCAGGGGAGAGATCCTGGAGGCCGGGACACAGTGGCAGCAATAGGAATGGAGGGACAGATTGCAGATCTATTTCTGGAAATAGGAGTCATAGGTCTTGCTGTTGGATTAAAAGAGAAAGATGAGGAAGAAGAAGAACCAGATGCTTGCCCCTTTCTTTTTCTTTCTTTCTTTTTTTTTTTTTAATAAAGATGGGGTTTCGCCATGTTGGTCAGGCTGGTCTTGAACTCCTGACCTCAGGTGATCTGCCTGTCTTGGCCTCCAAAGTGCTTGGATTACAGGCATGAGCCACCACGTCTCGCCGCTTGCCCCTTTCTTATAGTGGGCAATAGGTGTTTAATGCCATTTACTGAGAGGATGAAGACTGTGAAGAGGAACATATTTATGGGGCAGGGGTAGAGGTCCAGAGTTGCATTCTGAATATGTTCGGTTTGAAATGTTCATAAGTCATTGATAGAATATCAAATAGGCAGATTTTACACATTTTTCTTTAAAAGGAATTTGTCAAGTTTGGATGTTTGGTAACTTCTAAATCTACCTACTTAATATGAGCAATTAGGGCTATCCTTCAGGTCAATAAAGAGGCTAAGCTTCACCAATGTCTGACTTTGCTTGGCCAGTATCATGCAAGGATGCTGATATTAAATTGATTGCCCCACAGAGAAAAGGAATAGCCTCCCAACAACTAGATTAGTTGCACTTGCTGTGATAGATCCCTTAGATACAGAATCTGAAGGAAGATTAGTAACAAAATGAATTGTCTATGAAAGTCTACTTATAATAGACACATATAAATCAGAGTCTAGGTGATTCAGTGTCTATTCACAGCATAAGCGCAATTAATATGTGTAAACAATAATACAAATGGAAAAGTGGATGAATAGGTGGATGGATGGATGGATGCATGGAAGGACAGATGGACAGACAGATGGATGGATGGTTTATTGAGGTCAGGAAGATTTTTTAGGAAGAAAAATGTTCCATGTTTTCTATTGAAAATAGAATACAGGCATAATCTATGTAATCTTCAGTCTTTGCCTTTAAACTTATGGCAGATGCTGTGTATTGCCTGTGTAACCTCTTAACCATTCTTTCTTCCTTCCTAACAACCCTAATCATATGCAGTTCACTGTCCCTTCTACAACCTATCAGGCATTTCAGGGAAAACCGTTCCTACCACAAGCCTCAGGGAATATACACTGGTTCTAGTAATTCAGTTATAGTGATCTCATTTCTCTTTCTGGTTATTGGTTTAGAGATGGGCATGTGATTCAATTGTGGCCAAGAGTACCCAATTAGAAGCCTTCTGGAAATATTTTGAAAACATTTCCTCAACCCTAAGAAGATGATGAAGAAATAATCCATCTAGAAACAATCCCTGGAACTGCTGCAGCCTCTTGAAAGCATGAAGGATCTGGTCTGAGATAAAATCTGATCCAACGAGAATGAGGAAAGCAGAGTGAAAAGATGGTCAGCCAACTCAGCTTGGAGCCAAACAACTTCACTGAGGCACAACTCAAAACCATCTTGCCTCGTGACCACAGCTTCCTTCATGTGTCCCAGAGCTTGCCTGGTGACAGTAAGTCAAGAGAGACAGTGTGACTGTTCTCATATTTATGCATGTGCAATGCAGAAAATGGGTGAATTAACATCCTGTGGGGCAGAAATTTGAGTGGAGGGAGACAGAAATCAGCTAATAAATTCTCCCTTTCTACCTCAGTTGGAGAGTTCTGAGAAATAGTCATGTATATGGCTTCTTGAAAGAGAGTTTCATGCTATCAAGCAATCAGCCAGCTTGATTACAAGTAATGGCTACCCAGGTAATGCACCCTCATTTCGACTCTCATTTCCTGTCTCATTAACTTCACTCTTATTCCCTGGGACTGGAGTCCTTAATAAAATATTGACACATAAGCCTTCACCAAAGGCTTCCCTTTAGGGGAGCCAGACTTAAGACATGAGTAAGTTTGTTTTGTTTTGTTTTGTTTTACAAGCTCTAACTTGTAGCTATCTTAATTAATTTATCATCTTTCTATTTATCAATCACAGCTGCTTAGCCTCCATCCACAGGCTCATCTCTAAAACTGGATTTGGCATTCTTTAAGAGAGAGCTCTAGGTCAGTACTCAGGGACTTGCTCCCTTTTAATAGAGGACTTTCTGTTAGCAATGTTTTATAGATTTCTTTACACAGGTATTACACATTTTAAAATATTTTATGTTTTGTACTATTGTAAGTGGTACTTTTATTGAGTTTCAATTTCCAATTTTTCTTTCTTTTTAACATATTTTTCTTTTTTAAGACAGGATCTGGCTCTGATGCCCAGGCTGGAGTCCAGTGGCACAATCTCCGCTCACTGCAACTTCTGCATTCCAGGCTGAAGAGATCCTCCCACCCCAGCTTCCCGAGTAGCTGGGACTCCCGGCATATGCTGCCACATTTGGCTGATTTTTATACTTTTTTTGTAGAGATAGGGTTTCACTATGTTGCCCAAGTTGGTCTCAAACTCTTGGGCTCAAGCAATCTGCTTGCCTTGGCTTCCCAAAGTGCTGGAATTATAGGCATGAGCCACTGTGCCCAGCCAATTTCTAATTTTTCATTGCTAGCATATAGTATTATAACTTTTATATATTGACCATGTATCCTGAGACCTTGCTAAACTCATTTATTAATTCTGCTAACATTTTTTAGATTCCTTAGGATTTTCTACACAGATGATCACATCTGAGAATAAAAACGCCTTTTGCTTTCCCCTTTCTAACCTTTACACCTTTTATTTCTTTTCCTTGACTATTACACTGGCTCAGACCTTCAGTACAACGTTGAAAACAAGTGGTGAAATTCACTGGGCAGCAGTGGTTCACACGAGAGCTTTGGGAGACTAAGCCAGGAGGATCACTTGAGTCCAGGAGTTTGAGACCAGGCTGGTCAGCATAGTGAGACTCTGTCTCTTTCTACATATATTTTTAAAAAGTGGTGAAATTGAACATCCCTGCCTTCTTCCCAGTCATAAGGGACATTCAAATTTTCATCACAATTTAGATATAGCTTTTGTTTATTTATTTGTTTTTACAGATGCTTTATATCAAGTTGAGAAACTTTCCTTTGGGCCTGGTTTTCTTACAGTTTTGATCATGAATGGATGTTAAATTTTGCCGAACGCCTTTTTGGTATCAAGATGATCATGTGATTTTTCTTTTCTGTTCCACTGATAGAGTTAATTATACTGATTTAGTTTTGAATGCTAAACCAACTTTGCGCTCTTGAGATAAACTCCATTTGATCATGATATGTTTTCTTTATTACTTATTGCTGGATTTGATTTGCTAGCATTTTACTAAAGATTTTGTGTCTAACTTCATGACAGTTACAGTCTGTATTATGCTGGCCTCATATAACTTGGGAACTATTTGCTTCTCTAATACTTTCTGGAAAAGTCTGTGCAAGGTTGCATTATTTTTCCCTTAAATGTTTGATAGAATTTACCAGTAAACTTACCTATGCCTGGAGTTAGCTTTGTGAGAAGGTGTTTCACCACAGATTTAATTTCTTTAATAGATATATATGGGCTAATCAGATTACCTATCTTCTTAAGTGAATTTTGCTAGTTCATCTAGTCTCTTTTCTTTTTTTGATAAGTCCAGCTTGAGTTTTTTAATTTTATTGATCTTTTCAGATAATAAACTTTTTATTACATTTTTATTGATTTTCCTCTATTGTGCTTCTGTTTTCTGCTCTTATTTTTATTATTTCCTACTCTTCATTATTTTCTACTATTATTACAATTACTTTTTTTCTGGTTTCTTACAGTGGAGAGTTAAACAATTAACTTAGGTCTCTTATTCTTTTTCGGATATGAGAGATTTTGCTATAAGTTTCCCTTTAAGCACTATGTTAACTCCAGCTTGCAAATTTCGATATTTTGCATTTCTATTTTCATTTTATTCAAAACATTTTCTAATTTCACTTGTGATTTCTACTTTGACCCATGAATTAATGTGTGTTGTTTCATCTTCAATTATTTGAGGATGTTTCAGACACATTTCTATTTTTGAGAAATAATTTCAACTCGTAGATTCAGTGAATACATGTGCTTGTTTGTTATATGGGTATATTGCATGATGCTGAGGTTTGGGATATGAATAATTCCTTCATCCAGGTAGTAAGCACCGTACCCAACACTTTGTTTTTCAACGCTTGCCCCTCTTCTTCCCTGCCCCTTCTACCAGTCCCCCGTGTCTGTTGTTGCCATCTTAATGTCCATGAGTATTCAATGTTTAGCTCCCATTTATAAGTAAAAACAAGCAGTATTTGATTTTCTGTTACTGTGTCAACTCATTTAGGATAATGGCCTGCAGCTGCATCCATGTTGCCACAGAAGCATTCTTTTTTATGGTTGGGTAGTATTCTATGGTATATATGTACCATATTTTCTTGATCTAATTCACCATTGATGGATACCTAGGTTGATTCCATATCTTTGCCATGGTGAATAGTGCCGCAATGAGCATATCAGTGTGTGTGTCTTTTTGGTAGAACAATTTATTTCTTTTGGATATATACTCAGTAATGGGATTGTTGGGCTGAATGATGATTCTAAGTTCTTTGCAAAATCTCCAAACTGCTTTCCATAGTGGCTGAGCTAAACTTACATTTCCACCAACCATGTATAGATGTTCCCTTTTCTCTGCAACCTCACAAGCAACGGTTGTTTTTCGACTTTTAAAGAATAACCATTGTGATTTGTGTGAGACAGTATTGCACTGTGGTTTTGGTTTGCATTTCTCTGATGATTACTGATGTTGAGCATTTTTTCATGTTTGTTGGCTGATTGCCTGTCTTCTTCAGAGAAATGTCTGTTTATATCTTTTGCACACTTTTTAATGGGTTGTCTTTTACTTGTTCAACTGTTTAAGTTCCTTATAAATTCTGGATATTAAAACTTTAATGGATGCATATGTTAAAGGGCTATACATTATATAATTTGAATCACTTTAAATTTATTGTGAGCATTGCCTATCTTGAAGAATGATGGATATATACTTGAAAAGAATGTGTATTCTACTGTTGTAAGTGGATTTTTCTATAATTGTAAATTAGATAAAACTTGTTGATGGCTTTGCTAAGATTTCTATATCCTTAGTTTTCCTCTACTGGTTCTATTTATTTCTAAGGGTAAAGTATAAAAATCTTTAGCTATAATTTTGAATTTGCCTTTGTCTGTTTTCTGTTTTATCAGGATGGGTTTTTTAAAAATACATTTTGAAATTCTGTTATTAGGGTCTTTGTTCCTTTTTCCTGGATTTTTAAATAAATTTGCTATTTTTGTAAATATATTTTATTTTATTTATTGGATTATTAGCTATAATGCCTTTGTTTATTTATTTATTTATTTATTTATTTATTGGTTAGTAGTTGCTATGGACTATAGTACTTATTCTTAAACTTACCACTGTCTACCTTCAAGTAATATTATGCCACTTTACATGTAGCATAAACTCCTTTCGACAGTAGACTCTTATTTTCCCTTGCTCTGTCCCTGTGCTATCACTGTCATACATTTTAATTTATATATATTATAAACGCCACAAAAGTCATAATTTTTGCTTTAAGCAGTTCATTATTTTTTCAGTAAATTTAGAAGAATAAAAGTCATTTAAGATTTCCTACCATTTCTATCACCCTTCAATTCTCTGTGTATATCCAAGTTTTATTTCCATCTAGTATTATACTGTGCTACTGACCCTCCCCCCAAAAATTTTTAATGTCTGTCATGGTGCTGGTGTGCTGGCAATGAGTTTTCTCAGGATTTGTTCACCTAAAAAATATTCACTTCACCATATATTTTCACTGGGTATATAATTCTAGGAAGACGGGGGTTTTTTGTTTGTTTGATTGGTTTTTTTGTTGTTGTTCTTTTGTTTTGTTTTTGAGATGGAGTCTTGCTGTTGTCACCCCCAGGCTGGAGTGCAATGGCACAATCTCAGCTCACTGCAACCTCTGCCCCCTGGGTTCCAGTGATTCCCATGCCTCAGTCTTCTGTGTAGCTGAGATTACAGATGCCCACCACCACATCCAGCTAATTTTTGCATCTTTAGTAGAGATGGGATTTTGCCATGTTACTCAGGCTGGTCTCAAACTTCTGACCTCAGGTGATCCACCTGCCTCAGCCTCCCAAAGTGCTGGGATTACAGGCTTGAGCTCACCACATCCAGCCATGGTTTTTTGTTTTTTTCTTTTTTTCCTTTAAGACAATGTCCATTGTCTTCTGGCTTGCATTGTTTCCAAAGAGAAGTTGGCTGTTATTCTTATATTTGTTTTTCTGTATATGATGGGTTTTCCCCTCCCTCTGTCTTCTCTTTAAGACTTCCTATTTAGTTTTCAAAAGTTTGACTTTCTCATTGTATTGTTTTCTGAGCTGTTTGGATCTGTGGTTTGTTATATTTTATTAATTTTAAAAATATTTTGACCCTATCTCTTCCAATAATTCTTCTGCTATGTTGTTTTTCTCTTCTTCTTAGCAGACTCTAACTGCCTTTGTTAGATGTTTGATCTTGTTCAGAAATCTTGAGTTCTTTAATTGTTTATCTTCTCTTGCTTTATTTTCTTTGTGTTTGAGTAATTTCTAATGACATATCTTCAAATTTACTGGGTATTTTCTCTGCTGCTTCTCCATGATAGTCTAATCAAAAGAATGATATTTCTTTAGCATCATGGGTTTTAAAATCTATAACATTTGGTGTGACACCCTTTTTTTGAGACGGTCTTGCTCTGTCACTCAGGCTGCAGTGCAGTGCTGTGAGCACAGCTCACTGCAGCCTCAGTCTCCTGGGCTCAATCAATCCTCCTGCCTCAGCTTCTTGATTAGCTGGGATTATAGACACATGCTATTCTGCCCAGCTAATTTCTTTTTTAATTGTAGCAACGGGGTTTTGCATGACACCCAGGCTTCTCTAAAATCCCAGCACTTTGAGAGGATGATCCTCTTGCCTCATCCTCCCAAAATGCTGGAATTACAGGCATGAGCTGCTGTGCCCAGCTGACACATGTTTATGGTTTTCTTTTTTTCTGCTGAAATTTCTCATCTGTTCATATGAGCTGATCATCTTGTTTACTATATTCCTTATTATATTCATCACAGTTATTTTAAATCCTTTGGCTGATAGTTTCCACGTCTTGGCCATTTCTGAGTCTTATTCTGTTCTCTTTATCTCTTGATAATATGTTTTTTCTTTTTATCTCTGTCTTATAATATTTAATTGAATGTCAAACAATGAATGTAAAAGAACAGTAGAGAGTAAATTAAATAATGTTTATTTTGGAACACTGACAGTTATTTTTTCAAACTGTGAGTGTGTGTGTGTGCATATGTGTGTAAAGGAATGAGTTGATCTAGCCGATAATTGAGCTTAGCTTGGATTCTCTTTTTCTCTTCTTTTTTTTTTCTTTTTTTTTGAGGGGGAAGGTGGCTGTAGTTACCTTTAGGGTACCACTGGCTTCATATTCCTTCAGTGGTAGATTGTTGCTACCTTGTGCTAAGGAGTCTTGAATTCCAGATGGTTTTTGTTAATAATCCCACTTTGCCTTCAGTTTTTAGCCAGGCCTGTCCTCTTGTGTCACAGAGGTGGTCTCTGCACTCACTTTACTCAGTGGGAGTTGCTGGTTCCTCAGGTGAGGCTCACGAAAGCAGCAGGGGAGGTTTCTCTGTTCTGATTCAGCCTCGGTTTTAGGCAGGCTCTGTCTTCCTGAATCACAGAATACGGCTTTCTCTTTGTCTCTGTCATCCTCCAGTGCCAGATGACCTTTGTCTCCTACTAAGTGCAGGACCTAACCCACAGGTAGGTTTCCTGCTACTCCTCCTTATAGCAACAAAACTCTGGCTTGTATTGACAGAGAGGTTTTGTGGAAACCAGTTTCTTGCCTCTCCTTCAATGGCAGCATACTTCAGCTTTTGTATTAGTGAATGATGTCACCCCAAGAAAATTTTCCATTCCTTCCCCAGGAGGAGAAATATTTTTTTTCCAAGTGTACAGGCAAGGCAGAAGAGCAGGATTTTTTTTTTTACCCCCTTCAGCAACAGCCAACTTAGGCCTTAGATGAGCTAGCCAGGTAGGGGATGTGGAGAGAAAGAGGAAAGTAAGCGAGAGTAATAGGATGGGGGAGATGTAACTCTAGCAGCAGATGACTTCACATCAAATAAAGTGAAGTCCAGGGTATAGGCAGTTTTCTTTCCCTCCCTATTCCCAGAAGCAGATGGGTTTTATTTCTTAATGTGAAAGCGTACAGGTATCTTAGTTCTCTGAGTGGCAGATAATTACCACCTGGTATTCACACAGGGGCAAGAGCTTAGATAAGCTTCTCTAGGTACTCCTGCATTTCCCTCAAGCCATGGCAAACTCTGCACACCTGCACCACTAAAATAAGCAGTCTCACTAAGATTGAATGAAGCGATGCTCTGCCTTCTTTTCTCAGCTCTTATGTCCTTTCCGTGATCTATTTAATGCTATGTTTTTGCATTTTTATTGGTGGCATCATTTTTTTTAAATGATCCCCAAGTGTAGTTCTGAAATGCTACCTATCATCCCCAAGCACAAGAAGGCTGTAATTGTGAGAAAATGTTTTAAATGGTCCATTTTCAAGGCATGATAAATCTAAGCACTGGTAGCCAGTCTGCAGATGGAACAAACCACATGGCTCGTACTCCTAGAAAGTCATGATAAGTGAAGAGAATGTAGAGGAGGAGTCATTCCATAAAAGGGAAGAAAGTTTCATTATTGGAAAGTTGAAACTCAAGCAGGGAAGGGGATGGGGTATAATCTTATAAGGGGCATAATAAAACTTAGGCGGCATCCAGGAAGATTGTAACCCCATAGCACTCAACCAGTGAGGAACTGGGGGAGGGACTTGCATGCTAGGAGATAAATTTACCTTCTGTAGCTGCCCTGGGTGTGCCTGCCCACCAGACACTTGATCGTGCAAGACCGCCATTAAAAGTCTCACTTTGGCTGTTCTTCGTGCCTCTGGGTCCATTCTTTGGGGTTGGACAGGTGAGCATGTTTCTCACAGTAATGAAACCACCTTGGCAAAAATAATAACAAAACTTTGACAGTGAAAGAGATCTGATGTATCTGACTCCATCTTGCTTCTCACCTCCAGGATGCCCTTGTTCATTCCTGAGCGTAGGCTGAACTAATTTAAGAGAAATTTAGTTTATAGTTTAACTTCAAATCATAGATGATAATAGCCCTTTCCCAAAACAAACCCGTTTCTTGCTGCAGGATCAGACTGACATATTAGCCACAAGATTAGAAATCATGGTTTAGGAGTCATACAGCAGGAGGCTCCAAGATCCTAAATCTTCCCATGTTGCTCCTGGGGATAATGTCACTATTGTTAAACCTAAGACCAGTGCTTGAGAGATTTTACAGGCCTCATACTCTATGGTTCAGCTTAGCACCACCCAGATCCATAAGCTGGTTCATCTGGTCTTGTGGCCCAACCCGGGAACTGATTCAGTGCAAGAGGAAAGCTTCAACTCCATATCGTTTCATCTCTGACCCAACCAATCAGCACTCTCCCCTTTCTGACCCCCTACCCACCAAATTATTCTTAAAAAATCCTATTCTCGAGTTTTCAGGGAGAGTTGTTTGAGTAATAATAAAACTCCAGTTTTCTGTACAGCTGGCTCTATGTGAATTTGATGCTTTCTCTATTGCAATTCCCCTATCTTGATAAATCAGCCCTGTCTAGGCAGCAGGCAAGGACCCATTGGGTGGTTACAGTAATGTGCCTTGTGGAGAAAATATGTGTTAAAAACGCTTTGTTTGGGCATGAGTTATAGTGCTGTTGACCAAGAATTTAAAGTTAAAATAACAATTTATATTAAATAAGATGTCTTTAAATAGAAACACATATAAAATCAGGTTATATATTGATCAGTTGACGAACATGTTATAGCCAGAGACTCATAGGAACCAAACTCTTTATTTCCCCTAGGAGCAATGGTTCTGTATTCCCTAATTCAGTGTTTACAGTGACTTTATAGACCATATTTACCATGAATAATGAGAATTGACTATATATGTGTATGCATATTGAAGGAAATTAAAACATTTCACCCCAAAATATATTTCTTTGGCATTTTAAAATGGCTGCCACTTGACCATCCTGGCAGAAGTGGCCTTGGAAAACTTCTCAAGCAGGGAAGTTTTGCATGGGTGGAGAATCTCTACTAATGCAGCCAAGCCCCTCCTCTTTCTATTTCTTTCCCCATATCCAGCAGAGATTGAGAGTCTGACACCATTTACCATCTATTCTCTCTGAAGGAGCCTTCATCTACACAAGTCCACCTTTGCTTGCTAAGCCTCTTCTCCTTCTCCCATAACCTGTTTTAGCAGAATCTAAGCCCCCATTCTTTCTGCAGCCTCAAAATGGGTTCGCCTTGCCCACTGCCCAGGTAGAGCCAACTTATCAAGATGGGAGAATTGCAATAGCAAAATAATTTAATTCATGCAGAGCTAGCAGAATGGGAGACCAGAGTTTTATTACTCAAATCAGTTTCCTCAAAAATTTAGAGACTGGCAGTGTATTTTTTAATAATAATTTGGTGTTTAGGGGGCCAGGGAATGGAGAGTGCTGATTAGCCAGGTCAAAGATTAAATTGTAGGGGGTTAAAGTGGGTTCTTCTGGCTTTCTTCTGTTCCTGAGTGGTATCACAGAACTGACTAAGCCAGCTAACCAGTCTGGGTGGCACCGGGTTTTGCAGCAGAATGAGGGATCTGAAAAATATCTCCAGCACCAACATTAGATTTTACAATAGTGATGTTATCCTTAGGAGCAACTAGGGAGATTCAGAACCTTGCGGCTTCTAGCTGCATGACTCCTAAATCATAATTTCTAATTTAGTGGCTAATTTGTTTGTTCTCACAAAGGTGGGCTGGTCCTCCAGCAAGAAGGGAATTTGTTTGGGGAAAGGGCTGTTATCATCTTTGATTCAAAGGTTAAACTATAAACTAACTTCCTCCCAAAGTTAGTTTGTCCTATGCCTAAGAGTGAACAAAGAAAGCTTGGAGATTAGAAGCAAGATACAGTCAGTTTGGTCAGATCTCTTTCATTGTCATAATTTTCTCACTGTTACAATTTTCACAAAGATGGTTTCAGTCAAATTCATAGAGATAAAAAGTAGAATGGTGAGTCAGGGGCTGGAGGGTGGGGAGGAATGGGGAATTATTGTTTAATGAGTACAATTTGAGTCTGGGATGATGAAAATGTACTGGAAATGGATGGTGGTGATGGTTGCACAACAATGTGAATGTACTGAATGCTATAGAACTGTACATTTTTAAATGGTTAAAATGGTAACTGTTACGTTGTATACAGTTTGCCCAATAAAAAGAGTGGAGGAGGCGTCTCTTAGGTTTCCTTGCCTGGCCTGATGTTTCTCCTGAGCCCGCAGTGGAGGCTTATGGAAAAACCTGGTAAATGAATGCATGCTCTTTTGTGCCTGGGCTCCCAGGATACTAAACTGTCATGCTGTCATCGCTTTTGGCCTTTAAAAATTCTTTAAAATTCCAGTTTTCTTCTTATCTGCCTTCAACATTCCTTCCATTTCCTTCCATGCTATTCCCATGCTAAAACCCAATTTGTATGTCTTATCTCTCCTCACTGGAGTCTGTTATCCTTTCAAATTCATGTCACCTAATTATTTTACAAACTTAGCTCTTGATGGACTTAAGATTTCTGTAGATTATCTGCCTTTTTCTCAGTTAGTAGACTGACATTCCCTTTCTGCTTTCTATATTGTAAACAGAAGCAAAACTTTTGCTTTGATGTTTTACTGTTATTAGATCCTGAATTCCCTGAGGATCTCAATCAAGGTGACCTGCTACCCAAAAATAAAACTCAGTACCCAATATTCTAAATTTATTCATACTTCTAATATCATGTATCCTCACATTTTAGCTTTAAGCTATTCTAATATTAATTTCAGTTAAATTGCATATTAAAACAAATAGCCTGGTTCTTACCTGCCTACACTGTTACTCTAGCCTAAGTATTTCTGGAGTAACAGTGTGAGCAGGTAAGAGCAGGTAGTATCCATGGGCTGTGTACATAGGGAAGTTTCACTCTCATGGTATCTGCATAGTTCCATAGACACTGCCATTGGCTGTGTCTTCCTTCAAATCTCCACTGCACACAGTGTAGCGGCCCAATGAGTTCTCGCTGCCTGCTGTCCAGATGCAGCAAAGTTATCAAGATGAGGGAGGAAATTGCAATAGAGAAAGAGTTTAATTTATGAACAGGAGACTGGAGTTTTATTACTCAAATCAGTGTCTCTGAAAATTTGGAGGCTACGGTTTCTCAAGGATAGTTGGTGGGCAGGGAAATGGTGCTGTTGATTGGTTGAGGATGTAATCCGAGGGGTATGGAAAACAGTACCTGTGCACTGAGTCTGGTTTTGGGTGGGGCCACAGGGCCAGATGAGTCAAGAGTATCTGGTTTGGAGAGGGCCATCTGGTCATCAGAAATGCAAAAGCCTGAAAAGGCATCTCAAAGGCCAGTAGGTTCTGTAACAATGATGTTATCTGCAGGAGTAGTTAGGGAAGTTGCAAATATTGTGACTTGTGGGATAATGGCTGGTAAACCATTTACGCCTACATCTTAGCAGAATTCAGCCTCCTCTCATCCTCCTAACCTGGTGGTCTTTCATTTGTTTTGCTACAGTGGTTTAGTTTTAGGGAAGGGCTATTATCATTTGAACTATAAATTAAATTTCTTCCCAAGTTAGCCCAAGCCCAGGAATGACCAAGGGAAGTTTGGAGGTTAAGGGCAAGATGGGAGTTGGCTAGATCAGATCTATTTCACTGTCATAATTTTATCACTGATATAATTTTTGCAAGGGCAATTTCAACAGCAGTTTTCTGACTTGGGGTCTCCATCACATTGCCAAGAAGATCTTGCCTCTGTTCCGGCACATCTCATCCGAGTTCACCATCTCTGCTTGCTCTGGGCTATCCTGCTGCAAACAGTGAGCCACAGGGCACCCATTTGTGCAATGTTCTGAAGAGGAATGACTGAGAATGGTTCACTTCATTTTGTGTTATGTGCTGAACGAGGGATCCCAAAGCAGGATTGCTGGATCCTGGTGTATTACAGAATTTCCAGTTTTCCCTTCAGTCCTGTCCCAGCATAGACATATGGGGATTTAAGCTAAGGGAAGATTTGAGGAATAGTCATTATGGTCTCTGAATCCCTAACTCCCCTGGGAAATACATCTTTTCACTGGTTCAAACTCTTTATGCCTGGCTTCTTCTTCCCTCAGGCTACTACTTCACACAGCAGAGTTTTTCAGGTCATCCCATGAGCCCATCAGAAATACCCAATTGCATCTGAACTCCAGCAGAGTGTGCAGCTTAAATCCCACACAGAGATACACAGCACCAATTAGAAGACTCCTTTGCTCCCAGTGCAAATAGCCATCTGTCAAATCTGTTCACCAATTAACCAAATATGTCTGAGCTCTTCACAGTAGGCTGTGCCTCCAGTTGCAGTTTCCATACTGAAAATATGTTTTTCATTAGCAAAGGTGCTTTTCCCCTTAAGGAACTTAGAAAAATGCAAAGTAGCCTTAAGTTTACAGTGCAATTGAAATTGTTGCATTTTAATCATACAAACCAACATCTTTGGGAGGAGTGAGATGGTGGAGGGCCATATGTATCCAATGTCGAGAACAGAAAAGGTCAAACAATTTAACTAAGAACTTACTTTTTTTGGGAAGTGATTTAATGAAACTGAAAGGAAATAAAAACATTTTTACAACAAAATATGTTAATTTTTATGGGTACAATGTTAAAAATGAAAAAGAAACAACAAAGACAAAAGTGAAAATGAGAATGAGTTTCATAATGTGCATACTGTAACAGATCACAAAATTTCAAGTTCTCACACCTGACTGCTTTTTTAGGTTATTAAAAACAAAAGATGGAGTAATAGGTATATTATCTCATATCACTGAGATTGAGGAACAGAATTTAAGACGCTTTTTAAATGTTTCCCTTAAGTTTACAACTTAGCAATACAGAAAAATTAATACTCATTATTCATTTGATTATTCCCCCACCTCCTGTACATGCTGCATGTTTTAATTGGCTCAGTTGCAGATACCTTCCTTCTCACCACGCATACCAGCATCTCTTCTCTTTCTCTCTTCTACCTTCTCTCGATTCCTGCTACCCTCCCACATGTACTTTTGAATAAGCCCTTTGAATGCCACAAGTTCTTTATACCTCAGTGTGCATGTTTGCCAGTCATCTCCCTCAGGGATACTTGGATTCTAAAGCTTTATTTCCAACTGCGTGCTGAAAAATCTTCTTTTAAATGAATATCCAATATCAGCTGTCCTGGAGATACACGAAAACCTTGAAATCCAAAGCCCTCCTTATGACTTTTGTGCATTTCCAGGAGTTATTCTCCTGGTGTTCTCCACCAATGTCTCCTGAATCTGTGTGTGCTGTGTCATACATTCACTTGGGCTCAGAAGTCAGCATCATGTTTTTTTAGCTTCATAAAATTTGCTGACGATTTGGAGTTACATTGAACCGTGCACGTCCCTCTACCATCTCGCATGTTCCATTCTACCTTTTTCCTTCTTTCAACAGGGGTTGGGAAGGCTGCTGGAAGATAGCCAACCTTAGTAGTTGAGTGAAGCCTAGAGTTCCAGCCATCTTTGAAGCACCGCCAGGAGAGGAGTTGAATGACGAGGGGTACCAGTGGCAATGGCATGGTGGTGGTTCTTGGAAAGGGACTGTACGTCTGCACATTAAGCAAAGTGCTGTCAGCAGCAAAAAGAGGAGTGTTACTGCAGCAAAAAGGAGCAACTAAAATAGTCAATTCACCCAGCTCCCAAAGATGAGAGACTTGAAAGGCTGAGATGAAGTCAGCCCACATTGGCACTGGTCACACATCTGACTGTTTATTGGAAGAACCGCATCTTCTCTTTTACTGCAGGATTTTGACATAGGTGAAAAGATAGCTTCACTGTTTTTATTTTTTGAAGAACATGAATATTACAGTTGCCTCTCCTCTGTGGCATAAACTTTAAATAATGCCTCCTGACTTAAAGAAAAACAGACAACTTAATAGTCATTAAAAACAATTTAAGATAATTCAAATATGTTCCATCTCTTAAGGATTCACCTACTCAACCCATAGTCAAATGTCTTGTCCTCTCTTCTAGCCCATTCTTTCTCAGTATCTTCCATGTAGATGGAAGTTACTTGAGACTGTTCTCTTTCCCATTGTCAAACCCTGAAACCTATGCTACTGGGTTCTTCTGGCACTCATCTCATTCTTGGATTTATTATAATTTTCTCTTTCATTTCCAGTATAAATTCTCTAGCTGACACTTCTCCTATTATCTAATAAAACTAGACCTTGTAAAAATAAAAATGACCACCAGGGAGAGGAGAATAGAGGAAGCAGAAGGAAGGTAGGAAGAATAAGATAGTCAAAGGGAAGTACCAGAATTTCCAGAATGTTCTTTATGGGCAAAGGGAGAGTCAGAGATTATGAGTGCTTATGCATTATTTGATTTTGTCTAAGGAAAATATCTTAGAAAAAATGAAATTTCTTAGAAATTTTTTGATAGGGAGGAAATACTTCTCTATCACCTTTGTATCACTGAAAAAATAAAAATATAACAGAAACTTATAGTGGGATTTTCTGAGGCTGGCACTAGCAGATGTCTGCGGCCCCTATCCACTAGAGGTATTTGAGCAGACCCTTTCTGCCAGAAGAGACTACTGTAATGAAAGCCTTAGTTAGTCCTCTTGAAGTTATGAGGACTAAAGTGAAATCACTGAGCAAGGGGTCCAGTGACTTTGAGTGAACTGATGACTCCAAGGAGGGTCTGGCTTCCTGTCATTTGCTTTTTACCCCTCAAATTTTGGTAGCATATTTATGCAACTGTCCAGAGCTACTATTCCCTCCTGGATAGGAATTTCGCATGCTAGGTACCAGTGAAAAATGAGGATGAGACCTCTGAGCCCAGCTATCGGCAGAGGGTCAGGCTCATTGGTGTACTCCTGCTGGCTAGAGTGTCACTGAGAGCTCTCAGGCCAGGTGCAGAGAGAACATCCCGCTCAGCGGTACATTTGTCAGAAAGCTGTTCTCACCTGGACACCTGAATCCATTAGAGGCTTTCCCCAAACCCAGCAACACTGGAGACCTGGCTTCTCTCCACAAATACTTGGAGATCTCAGTCTAGTGGACAAATCTTTTTCTCCATGCAGAGTCCAGGTCAGGTTGTTGGGAACAACATAAGCCCCTGTCAAACACCTCATTGTACCTCTCCATCTGCTGAAAAGAAGCATGTTTTCCTGACCTTCCACTGGTAGTCACCATATTTTGGGATGCATAGTTTTTCATTTTAGACATTGATGTCAATTCCAAACAAGTTATATTCTTATCATACTCCTAATGAATCATATTTGGAATGAACATGCAATATTCAGATTTTAAAGCAAAAGTACAACTAAAACATTAACCTGTTCATTGGTTAATAGTTATAAGGCCTCATGGCACCTTTGAATCAAAAGATACACTGTATTCTGCTTCATATTGCAACAATACTAGGAGGTAGCAAACATTGACTATTTCCTGGGTGTCAGGTACATAGCACATTATTTCATCTAATCCATGGTCAGCTTCTCTTTGACTGTCAGTACTGAGAATGGGTTCTGGCCCCAGAGAACAGAGACAGCATAGAAGACACAAAGTAACCACAGGCTTTGTTCCAGTTCAGTTGGTGATACACCTCTTCATTATAAGAGTTAATGCAAATGAGCACAATTTAAATGAAGCCCCGCTGAATTACTCGGAAAGGGGAAGGCAATGCAAAATTCTCAAAGGAGCCTTGCAGAGAGAAACAGGAGAGCCCTGGGTGGTAATAGCGATCTCATTTCCTGCCAGCACTTTCTCGCCACACCACACCACTTCTCCGTTTTTCTGCTTTATCAATCAGTAAAACGAAAGTCTCAAGACAATAAGCCCACAGCCCAGAGATCACGATTAGCTGCAAGATTCAAAATCAGCTGCAAGAGAACTAAGCTGTCACTTGGGTTTCTAAAGAATATTTGCCTTTTTCACTAAAGGGAGAATGAAAAAGGTTGCTTAACCTCTCTGTGAAATGAGTTGCAGTTCCTTTTCCATGAATGACTAGCTGAACTTCATTTTCTCTAAGACCCCCTAGTATTCAGTTCTCTTCCTATCTGCCTGGCCTAATCCTGCATGAGACGTGGTGATTGGCAGCAGGGAAAGAAGATACATAGTTTAGTTTCTGAGGAACAAGGCTTCTGAAAAGCTTTGTAATTAACCTATTTTCCCTAAAACTGATTCTCTATAGTCCTAGGACTCTGACAGTAAGACATGGTCATTATTTATCTTCTTACCTACTTGCAGTAAAGAATAATGAACCAAGAGTTACAAGACCAGATTCTTATCCCAAATCTCAAATAATTGTGTGATCTTTGCATAAGTGGTGAACCACCTTGGAGTGTTTTCTTAATTGAAAAAAAAAAGAAGGATCCAGGTGTGGTGGTACACACCTATAGTCTGTAAACCAAAAATAAAATTCTAAGGCCTCCAAGGCCCCCCAGCTGCCTGAATGGGCCTCTTCTCTTAGCCAAGGGCGTTCCAAAGTTAACCTGAAAAACTAGTTTAGTCCATGAAGGGAAGGGAGTGCTGGACATGCCCCGTTATACCCTCCTCCCTTTTGGAATTACTCATAGAAAAGACTTTTTGAGTCTGAAAAGAAACATTTGCAATCTATTCTCTCTAAAGCCTACTACCTAGAGACTTCACCTGCATAATAAAACCTTAGACTCCACAACTCCTCATCTTAACCCAGACATTCCTTTCTACATCCTTAGATAATAACTCTTTCAATCAATTGCCGATCAGAAAATCTTTGATCTACCTATGACCCCCAGTTTCCAGTTATCCTGTCTTTCCAAACCAAACCAATGTACATCTTACATGTATTGATTGATGCTCTATGTCTCCCTAAAATGTGTGAAACCAAGTTATGGCCCAACCACCTTGGACACATATTCTCAGGATCTCCTGAAAGCTGCGTCATGGGCTATGGGTAACTCATACCTTGCTTAGAATACTTTTTTTTTTCAAATATTTTATATAGTTTGACTCTTTTCATTCATAAGTCTCAGCTGTGTGGGAAGCTGACATGGCAGGATTGCTTGAACCAGGAGTTCAAGGCTGCAGTGAGCTGAGATCATGCCACTGCACTCCAGCCTGGGCTACAGAGCCAGACTCAGTCAAAAAAAAAAGTGGTACCATGAAGAAAGGGAGTAAATAAAATTCTGAAAAAATCATTTAAATACCCCTCTCAGTGATAGAAGCACACTGGTTGTGGGAGGTAGATATCTTAGAGGAACAAACTAAAGTTTCCCTTATGGATTAAAAGTTTCTCCCACCACCATGGATAATGAATACCAGAGATGGGAGAAATTGCCAGAATTTGCCATTTTATTTTTCACTAACTGGAAAGAAGACAAGGGGAAGTTTGAAAAAATAACCACCTAAAGTTAATATTTCTAAAAAGAAAGAATGATTTTGAGACAAGAATAATACAGATTGGTTGCAGGAGAACAGAAAATTCCAGGCAGCAGTTTCACATGACTAGCAAAAGAAAACTACTAAAATAGCTGCAGAAGGTAGGGGCTGATAAATCCCTGAAAAACAGGATGTTAACCAAGCTAGCTAAGACTGACTGGACCCAACATGGTGCTGGATTTGACCTAGGCTTCACCTGGAACCTCATTATACACTCCTTAACATACTCAATCACATACTCATCAGCACCATGACATTTCCAGGAACATCCATATTTGGTGTAAAAGTGGGTGGCACCACAGTTCATAGAAATCTTCACTTTCTTCCTAAGAGTTTTCATGAATATTCCACCTCTTGGTTAGAGAAACCCATAAAGGTAGAAGCCTCAAACCCCTCATGCATGGCGCTTGAGTATGCCTGCTCTCCCCTTTCTCGAGTGTGTATTTTTCACTGTGCAATAGATCTCCATTCTTTCCCTATTTTCTGGCTCATCCTTGAGTTCCTTCTCATGATGGTATAAAGAGCCTGTACACTGCCTGGGGTTGAGGTGCCACTAGTGTTCAGGAACCTCCCGCAGCCCACTGGCATTAATTTACCAAAACTGAAAGAGAAAACTTAGATAGAAACTTGATTTTGCCTTTTGTGGGCTGAGTGACCCAAAAGAGATATGTGTGGGGAGCTCCAGATCACCCTTTTCTACTGCAATGTATAGTGCTGTGACCAACACTACACCAGTCAGGGAGCTATCAAGAAACAGAGGGAATGGGGAGGCTTGAATAAAAGACAGGCTTGCAGTGGTATGGCCAGAGCTAAGATGAACCAACAAGAGATAGGAAAGTGCCCTCAGGCCAGTAAAAAGAGAGCCACCTCAGCCCTAGGCCTTAGGGCAAAGGGGAGGAACAGCTCCCAGGACCCAAAGGGACCAACAGCTACAGCAGATAGCTGCCCAATAGTGGTGGGAGGCTGCCAGCCCTCATCATATGGAAAGTTGGGACTCAACGGGACAAATCCTCACCTCACTTTGCTTTATCCTCTAATGTCCCATTAGTGCCTGCCATTGACCTAACCCAGCAAGAAACTAGAGGGAAACATTGCTCAATGGTATAGTCCAAAACGTTAGTCTCTAGGTGATACAGCAGGGTAGAGAGGGAATCTAGACAGGAAAGTGTAAAATACTCTACCCAGAAGCCTTCCAATTTTCTCACCAAATGAGTGGGAGAATACAAAGAGAGGTAGACAGGGACAAAAAGCAGATAAAATTAAGAGTAACTCATCTAGAGCAGATTATCACTGATGAAAGTGAAGGCTCAGTAGTTCTGAGTCAAAAAAATAATCCAAAGCCCTAAGCATCACCCCCAAGGATGGGTTATGCAGCACCAGCAAAACTGAATTCCAGAATAGAACTTTAATAACATAACAAAGACACAGCCCACCAATCATGGCTATGAAGAGTTCTCTCGTGCCCATCCCCAGCAATATGAAATGTTGAGCACCCACTATCTAACTGAGGCTATAAACAGAGGAAGCAAGCAGATAAAGAGGAAGTGGAAAAAGGAAAATTCAGTCACCCTGATTTGGTCAGCATACTGGGGAACAGAGCTGGTTCTGTCCAAGATGAATAAAATAAAAATAGTCACAACAGGAAAGCTATGCACAATTATGGCAAAGGAAAAGAAATGAAACAATGAGAGAGAAGAAACAAGGGAACAGAGAGAAAAATGAACAATCTACCCTGGAAGAAAACAAAAGGAAATAATAAAATAAACAAATGAAAATGTTTCGACTCTTAAATACATAAAGAGAATATGGAAAAGCATGAACTAAGTGATACATATATCAAATATAATGGAATAAAAAGGGCTACATCAGAGCTAAAGAGATTCTACATGTCCAACCAAAGGTAAAATTCTGCTCAAAGGAAAACTTACTTCTTTAATTGCTTAAGACACAAGAAAAAATAAAAATAAAAGAAGTGTATCACTGTACTCAAAAATATGTAAAACAACCAACAAAAATGAAATGAGGCCAGCAGAAGCAAAATAATTCATGTAAGAACAAAAAGCAATAAGTAAGAGAGTAAAGCAATAATCTTGGTAAGGAAATCTGCAATGCTGCTTTCACAGGGTGTTTCTTTGTGTCTCCTGGCAACCAAAATATCCTCTCTTCTTAAGAGCAATCATTCAGGGACATGAGCTGGAATCGTGTCATTTACCTTTGTAACATCTTAGCCTAGGACAAGAAATGTCTGTTAAATAATTGTGCGAAAGAGTCCTGGAACTCCAGCTTACCAGGAGAAACTCTCCCTGGCTTCTTGGATGAACCTTTGTCTTGTATATCAAACTGGGGCCACTGAGAAGGCACAGAGATAGAAAGTCAGTGAACCGCAGTGCCCACTGAGGTATCTTTACAAGAAAAGTGTCCAGTGAAGATCTATTGATTTAATCTCATTTAAATGCGTGGGCCTCCCCTTTCCTGCCATCTGCATTTCTCCCAGTGCTCCTGCCAGTGTTTCAGCCTCCCCTGGGGCAGAGTATCCCCAAGTTCAGGGGACTGTGAACTTGGATGGGAAAAAATGTATTGTTATTCTCAATAACCTGTAACTGAACTTCACATTTCCTGCCATTAAGAAGCAGGCAACAAACCCCACCAGTATTAGCAGTCCCTGAGACTGTCACCAAGAGAAATCATAGATATTTTACATCTCATTGGAGTTTGGAGAGAGATCTCAAAGTATCATTTACATTCAGTGCTACTTCAAAATCATGGTAGTTGTTAGCCCTGATGCTAAATCTTATTATGTAAGACATTAAAGGTTTAATATAAAGAAATGAAATATAAATATTTATATAATTACACCACAAACTTAAACTAATTCGAGAATTGCATTTTAATATAATTGGTTTCTTCTATATTCCTATGTATTTTATTGAATAAATTTGAAAGCATTATTTTGAGAAGAAGCTAAAACTTCACCAGATGCCAGAAGCTCCCAAGACACTCAAAAGTTGAGGACCTTTGCATTAGTTATTACAGGTGAATAACACTTCTTGGAGAAGGAAAAATAAAGATGGGAGTGGGGTTATTCTCAGTTTTTTAGAACGTCTGGTTAATTTAGATGGTGATTTATCACTTAATGATTGGGCTTAAGGAGAGAGGTGTTTATTTGGTTTACTAGAAAGCCTAAAGATGGCCTAAGACATTATAGGAAGGCTGCAGCACAGAGTGACGAAAAGCCTGAGCTCTGGAGTTGAACTATCAGGCTTCAAATTCCAGCACACCATTCACTATTTATGTGACCTTGAGCAACTTCTGTGAGTTAAGGCTGTTTCCTCATCTGTTGAGTGGGAGTGATACTTGCCCCTGACTCAAAGGACTGTAGGAGGACTGACTGAGACAATTCCTGTAACGTGCTCAGCTCAGCCCAATACCTGGCAGATTCTCCTTGCTGTCAGCATTAAAGTCAGCCGAATTTGTTTCCAATAATCTTTCCCTACATATTCTTTTTTCCTAGTTATGAAATGCCTCCCTCAGCCCATCACATAGACCTGTTTCATACAGCCAGTTTCTCTCTGTCCTTGGCCCCTGCCTCAATCCCATCAAAACCCATTCTCAGATAAGGCTCTGATATTCCTTTCTTATGACTGTACATGTTTTCCAATTTTTGAAATACCTCTCCCAGGAATGACAATCCCATCATTGTGTGAGAGGTCGTCCCCTCCAGTGAACTGCAGTTTCAGCCTCCAAAAGCAGATAAAAGAAGTGTTTCAGGCCCGGTGCAGTGGCTTACGCCTGTAATCCCAGCACTTTGGGAGTCCAAGGCAGTTGGATCGCTTGAGGTCAGGAGTTTGAGACCAGCCTGGCCAACATGGTGGAACCCCATCTCTACTAAAATACAAAAATTAGTTGGACATGGTGGCGGTCACCTGTAATCCCAGCTACTCCAGGGGCTGAGGCAGAAGGATCACTTAAAGAGTTGATCACCTGGGAGGTGGAGGTTGCAGGGAGCAGGGATCACACCACTGCACTGCAGCCTGGGCAACAGAGTGAGACTTTGAGAAAGAAAGAAAGAGAGAGAGAGGGAAATGTTTCTCTTGCCTGGGCAACAGAGCAAGACTTTGAGAAAGAAAGAAAGAAAAAAGAAAGAAAGAGAAAGAAAGAAAGGAAAAAAGAAAGAGAGATAGGGAGGGAGGGAGGAAAGGAAGGAGGGAGGGAGAGAAATGTTTCTCTTGCCTGGGCAACAGAGCAAGACTTTGAGAAAGAAAAAAAGAAAGAAAAAAGAAAGAGAGAAAGAGACAGAGAGAGAGGGAGGGAAATGTTTCTCTTGCCTGGGCAACAGAGAAGGAAAGAAAAGAAAGAAAGAAAGAGAAAGAAGAAAGAAGAAAGAAAGAAAGAAGGAAAAGAAAGAAAGAGAGACAGGGAGGGAGGAAGGAAGAACGGAAGGAAGGAAAGAGAGAGAGAAATGATTCTCTTGCTAGATGGAATGCTCATCCTATTGTTTCTCTTCACCTTTTGCTTCTGTCCAGCTTGAGTCTCACCTCATTCCAAAAGCCTCCCCACCTCTCTTGTCCTCACCGGCAGAGGCAGGAGGTGGCCCTCAATGTGACTAAACTCTGAGCACACAGGGTCTGCCCACCCATCTGGCCATTCAGCCAAGTATGGCTTCTTTATTTCTCTCCTCTGCTTTCCTGGGGAGGGCAGCTGTTCTCATGAATAGAGGCTTGGTGTTTTTCCTTTTAGATTCCTAGGGATATCCAATTAGGCAAGGTAAAGAAAGAGCATCTTTAAGCATTTTTTAGCAGTTCTTTCTTAAATTCTCCTGGCCTCCATGCCTGTGCTGTGAGTTCCCAGGGGTAGAATGAGTGAAACTTGGCATGCAAAAGAACGAGGAATGTCTCTGCTAAACTTCTTAAGTAAGGGGTCTCTAGAGAAGGCCAGACAGGGGTTGAACAGTCACCTCAAGGATTCTTGAAAAGGATCCTGCCCTTTCTAAGACTCTGATGGTCCCTGCATCCAGGAACGCTGTGGTGGAAGAGCCCTGGACTTCAGAAGTCTTGAGGTCTGACCCTGGTTCTCATAGTGACCAGATATGTGACTGTGAACAAATATCTTCCCCATTCTGGACTTCAGTTTCATCAGCTGTGAAAGGAATGGTTTGAATTTGATATTCTCACTTCGACCCCAGGAAGGAGAATTGGACTCATTGTTTGTGGATATATTCCAAAACATATCATATTTTTCAAGAATAGAACTCATTTATAATTTTCTGGTCATCTTACAAATTCTTTTTCATTCTTTTTCATAAGAAGCATGGAACTTGTTTCACGCTTCAGGAATTGCTGGAGTGATCACTACATTGCCTTGATTAGTGTCATTCCAATTATTTTTAAAATCATAGTCAGTAGGCACAATCTCCAAAAGCTTTACTGTAAATCTGCCCTTATACTTTAGTTATGGAAACAGTTTGATTTTACAAAATCACATCTTTATCCTTCAGACAATGTGCATATCTGTTTGCATATTGAAAGTATTTAGAGAACAGAATAGATACACATGGGCACAAGTGCCATTTTGTGGGGCTTACCACCAGTTTTTGGAGAAGCCATCAAGTGGGCAGCTAGTTGGATGAATCTGAACACAGCATGGTGTTTCATAGGTTTGTCTCTTACTCACTTTGCAAGTGTGGATATTAAGCCTGTTCAAGTTTAGCCTTCGCTTATGTAATAGACATAAACAGGTCCTCAGATTTCAAGTCTTGGCACTCAGATACTAAAAAGTATTAATGGTTTTACCAGAGCAGACTTCTAGGAAGAGGATCTATAAATTAGTTAAATCTCTTTAGGATGGAGAGGGGAAGTCTGCAGGCAGCAGCAACATGAGTTAGCACTGATCTCACAAATCACATGATCATGGAAACCACTTAGTGTTCACTCAAAGAACCGTCTCACTACAACTAGGAAAAGAACAGGAAAAGAGGTGGAATTCACAGGACATTGCGCTCCATGATTTTCTACATATACAGGTATTTTCATTTCACTTGATAACAACACAACAGTCTCATTCACTATAAAATTACAAGCAGACACTAATATCAGGAAGCATTACAGATAGTTGAGTGAAAAATTGATACATTTTAGGCTGAAAAGCAGAGGGTGGTTGGTTGTCGAATATAAAGAGCTCTTATTTAATGCAATCAACTCTTGTTTCTAATTCTTAATGAAAAGGTTGAACATAATGACAATAAATTGTATCATTGTTAACTTTTTAATCCAAATGCTAACCTTCTAGATTTTAGAATGCAATATATGATTTTATATATAAAAACAATTAAATGGCTTTCCAATGCCTGTTTGGTTTAGGCTAATATTTTAATTAATTTTATTCTCCAAGAGCATTCTGAGTAAATTGAAGGGGTGATAATTGTCTGTTGGGTGATAATTGGGAAGAAATAGGTTTTTGAAATGCGTCTTTCAGGGAAATAAAGTTACTATACAAAGTAAATTTTGCTGCCAAAAATAAGGCATTGACTATATTTGGAGGGGAACATGCCACACAGGGGCTATTTAAATAACCTTGTAAGTGTGCTGCTATCAAATTAAATAAGAAAAAGCCAAGTCCACGCTATAGCTTTGCACGCTCGTGAGAATAAAAACCGATTGAGAAACAACTATCCCTTTGCCCAGATTCATGCTGGCTGGGAACAGGCATGGGAAAATGATCAGTACTTCCAGGATCACAAAGATGCTCTGATTCTGGAGTTTCCAAAACCCTTAACTCATCTTCTGACCGAAGACTCAGCCACCCTTTCCTTCATGCATCTACCAGCAAATCTCATGGCCTTGCTTGTACAACCATGTTATTAGGCACATAATGCATACAGCGCTGCAAGAAATACCAAGGAATAATTCACACAAAGGAAAACGAAAGTGGAGACCGCCAGGTTTCTGGATACACAAGTCAAAGTAAGATGATTTTTCTTGTCCAGGCGCACTACGCACAGTTCCTAGTCCATCCTTTTGGCAACTTGTGTGGTTGAAAGCATCTTCCACATATCGTCTCGTTGGCTTCTCACAGCCACTCTGTCAGAAGGTATCACAGGGGTTACTTTTGTCCCCTCAGAGAGGCTTTGCCCAGGACTACACAGGTGACAGAGTCAAGGCTGGCTCTCAGATCTTCCAATTCCGAAATACCAAACTCCAAAACTCAAAACATCAAACAAAGGAGGCAGGTTAGAAAGTGGGATGAGTCTTCAATAAGCCTGTAGGGTCACAAGCTCACGGTTTGGTCTGAGACTACCCATGTGTATGTCCCCTTCCTTCTTGGGTGCCCAGGTTTCCACAGTCTTCTGGAAGATACATATGACCTGCATCCCCTGCCACTGGAGCACATGACTTCATTCACACTGAGGACTAGAAATGTGTGGCTTATCCCTCCCAAGAGGACCCCTGTTTTAGAAGCAAAGCAAGTCTGAATCCAAAGGAACAATGACTAGGATGGGGTTCAGGCACCAGTAACAAGGATATCTTGCCCTCAAATCATATCGATGAGGATTCCTTACCACACTCTCTGGTTAGGAGGGAACTCTTCATCACTTACGTTTGAGAGCCAGTGAAAACGGAAAAATGAATGAAGGCCACATTCAGGAGGTATTGTGACCACTTTCAAAGATCCTATGCTTCACAAGCATGGAGGCATGAGAGGGAAGGGAAGGACTTAAGGGGAACCTAATTGGTCCAAACTGAAATAACAGGTGGGAACAGCATCATCCGTATACCTGGAGAGCCTGAGCCCCTGCCCTGAGTTGCATTGAGCCCCACATGCTTCCAGTTTTGCCTTCCTGTTTTGACTCTCCCCCAACTGTACCTCCCTCCCCACTGAAGGCAAAAGGTCCATGGAGCCAGGGGACATGACTACCCTGAATCCAGACTAACCCCTCTGTACTTACTTCAGGTACCCAGAACCCCATAATTCCCTGTCCAAATGGCATCCAGGGTCTATATGTCTTCTTCCCCAAGCCAGTCCTTCTGATGAAGAGCCTTACCACCTATGTGCAGAGCTCTGGGCCTGAGGGTGGCCATAGAGCAGTGTGAGAGGAAGCGTTTGCAGAGAACTTGGCCATGAATACTGGGATGTCAGTGCATATGCATGTAAGGCTCCTTGCCATGAGAGATGAGAGGAGAAGGGCTGCAGAAGGAGCCTAGTGACTTCTGCATTCTTGCTCCAACCTTGCAAATGTTAGGCATGAACTCCAGCTGAAGAGTATTCTCAGAGGTGAGCTAGATCCGTGTTTCATGAGTAGCTGGATGACCCGGAGATATCCTCACACTATGAACACATGTACTGCAATCCTAGATACCTACTCCAGTTCTTTTGTGGACACTCCCTTACTTCTATCTACACCACAACATTTTCCTTGGTTTAATTTCAATTTCATTTTGCCAACTAAATGTCATCAACATACATAGGTTTTTACCAGTACCTACTGGTGTACAAATTAGACATTCAACAAATGTCACTGGCAATAGTGTCTGGGCACATGCATTTTAGAAATTCTGAGCTCCATGAACACAGTGTTCACAGAGTGGTCCATTTACTCTGCCCTCTGCAGCAAACAAAAAGTTCCAGGTTGATGTGCATCCAAGCACACTGGTCAGTGTCCCCAGGACCCTGCCTCGTGTTTAAACTTTGCCAAGTCCAGGGGGTTATTTCAGTCTGATGCAGTCCACCTCTTCCGTGGCAGGCATCCCGATTGTCTTGAGGTCCAGGTCTGCGCTGGACTTACCATTGTAAGAAGGCTTCCAGCGGAGCAGCATGATCTTTTTGAAGTACTTGACTGTGTTGTTCTTGACGGTCACGAAGCACAGGGTGTTGATCATGCTGTTGCTCATGGCGATGCACTCCACGATGTAGAAGGCGGTGAGGTAGTGCTTCTCCTTCACGAACACGGTGGGGAAGAAGTCGCGCACGATGGTGAAGCCGTAGAAGGGCGCCCAGCACAGCACGTAGGCAGTGAGGATGCACATGAGCACCAGGACCGTCTTCCTGCGGCAGCGCAGCCGCTTGCGGATCTGCTCGGTCTGGAACCCAGGGACCGCCTTGAACCAGAGCTCCCGGGAGATCCTGGCATAGCACAGGGTCATGGTGACCACGGGGCCCACGAATTCGATGCCGAAGATAAACAGGAAGTAGGACTTGTAGTAAAGCTGCTGGTCCACAGGCCAGATCTGGCCACAGAAGATCTTTTCCTGGCTCTTGACAATGAGGAGGACCGTCTCGGTGGTAAAGTAGGCGGAAGGAATGGCGATCAGGATGGACACCGTCCACACCAAGGCAATCAGGCCAGTGGCTGTTTGGCATTTCATCCGTGGTCTCAGCGGGTGGACAATAGCCAGATACCTAGGGCAAGAACACAAGTGGAGGCGGCCACTGTGAGGAAGAGGTGCTGGATGATCTTTTTTTTTTTTTTTTTTGAAACAAGGTTTTGCTTTGTCCCTCAGGCAGTGAGTGCAGTGGCATGATCATAGCTCACTGCAGCCTCAAACTCCTAGGCCCAAGCAATCCTTCCACCTCAGCCTCCCAAGTAGCTGGGACTAGAGGTACAATGCACCACACGTGCTAATTTTTTTTTTTTTAATTTTTTGTAGAAGCAGAGTCTCTGTATGCTGCCCAGCCTAGTCTCAAACTCCTGGGCTCAAGCAAACCTCCTGTCATTTCATTTTGCAACATTCTAAGGAGCAATCAAATGGTATGCATGAAGAAAATTCCCAATGGTATGTGGGCTTCTGCAAAAGGCCAACTTGAAGCAAACCCCAGCCTCTTCTCTAACTAGCTGTGCAACCTCGTGCAAGTTTGGAAACTGACCCTTAGTTTCCTTATCTGCAAAAGTTTTGTTGGCTGTTATTAAATGTAATAATGTATGCACTATGCCTGGCACAGTTTTAAACCTAATATGTACTCAAAAATGATGACAATTATTATTAAATGTAGTAATTCCTCCCATTGGTTTCTAGCCTGGCACTGTTCCCAGCTGCTTCCTGTTCTTGGGCTTTTCATTCTAATTACCTCGAAGTTTAAAGCTAAAAGGGCAGGATAATTCAAAGAGTTGGGAGAATCTGCCCTTTCCAATGGAAACAGTGGGCAAAAGTTTTTCTTCATTCCACATTCTAAAAATTGTTGCTTTGCATGCAAAGGAGGAGGAAAAGCATGCGGCCAAATACCTCATTTTCCAGGTGGCAAAATGGAAGGCAGTGAGAGACGAGTGACTTTCTCAAGGTCACAGACCACAGGACCCTTCCTTGATAGAAAACATTTAACCCTACCTCACAGGGTTGATGTGAAAATCAATTAAGAATATACATGAATGTATTTTTTTTTAACCGCAAAGCAGCAGAATGTAAAAGATACTACCTTTTTCTTTAAAAAAAAAAAAATCAAAACCTACATTGCTGTTACCACAGTGGTACAGGAACGCAAAGAGAGAGCACTTTCTAGGGGGATGTGAGTCATTGTGCGGCATGACAGCTGATAGCCTCCTTCCCTGGGAGAATGCAGAGAGCTCCAGTTTCCTGGAAGACATCCTGTGGCTGGCAGCGGGTGGAAGTTGGAGAAGAAGAGAGATGGGGAGTGAAGTGGGAGGGGACTGACTGGCCAACATTGGAAACAAACACGGCCTCACGTGTCCAGAGCTTATCCCAGGTAGAGCCCAGAGCAAGTGTGACTGGGGCCTGAAGGAAAGCCAAGCCAAACCAGCTCTGTTTCCTTTGAAACAAATCTCTATGAAGTCATCCTTCTTGGGATTTTGATTTGAAGAGAGGTTCATTCTTATTTTTTTTTCCCAATTGTATTTCTGCTCTTTCTGTTCCTCCCTAACAGCCTGGGCAGTTAAGCCCTTTAGAGAGTTCACAGGAGTGAGTCTCCAGCTCTCTTCCAGCTCCCAGATGTTAAATGAAGTAGGGGTTGGGCACAGTGGCTCATACCTGTAATCCCAGCACGCTGGGAGGCCGAGGTGGGTGGATCACCTGAGGTCAGGAGTTCGAGACCAGCCTGGCCAATGTGGTGAAACCCTGTCTCTACTAAAAATGCAAAAATTAGCTGGTGGCTGGTGCCTATAATCCCAGCTACTTGGGAGGCTGATGTAGGAGAATTGCTTAAACCAAGGAGATGGAGGTTGCAGTGAGCCGAGACTATGCCACTGCACTCCAGCCTGTGCGACAGAGCAAGACTCCATGTTTAAAAAAAAAAGAATGAAGTAGGCTGGGTTCCATCTACTCTGGACACCCGGCCAACTGCCATCCCTGGCACCCTAGCCAATCTCCCCAATGCCAGAGGATAAAAAGGGAAGTGTCTGCAAGGTGTTGGCAATGCCATCGTCAATGCACAGCTATGGGCCCTTTATAAAGACCACAGTGCTCTTGATGCAACCAGAGCCTCCAACTCCCATTTTTCACAATGAAAACCGAGAGTTTAGACCTTCTGCTCTCAGTGGCACCATTGCTCTCTGTCCACCCCACTACGTTCTGCTGATTACTCTGACAAAGAAATTTCCTATATTCATATTCATTCACTATAAGAATTTTCACCACATAATTCTTTTTCCTGATAGTAGCTACCTAAGCCTTTATGATGTTTCAAACTCAGAGTGTGTTTTCAATAAACATATGGGAGAGAACACCGACCTAGGACTCAGAAGACCACAAATCGAATCCCAGCTTTGCCAGAAAGTCGCTCTATGAATCTGAGTCATTTTTCTTATCCCTGTAGGTTCGTTTCCCTCATCTGTAAAATGGGAATATCACCTAGATACTAGGAAGCTCCAATGAGACACTGCACATAAGCAATAGTAAACTATTAACATACAAAGAACTGTTAGCATCTTAAAATGTATTTTTCCCAGAGCTATTCTGTATACACAGAAATTTTTCTTTACCTGTTATTGGCAAATATTTGATTTGCAAGTCTTCTCCTACTTTCTGTTTTATAGGAAAACTCTACACATCAAATCTAATCTTCAGAGTAATCTGTGACTACCTGTCAGATAGTTATTTCATTCTGACATCACCCCAACTTCATTCCCAGAATTAGTGTTGTGTGCTGTGCAAGAAGCCTTCCTGATACATTTACCAATAGGCAAATTGCAGAAAACTATTTCAAGGACTTCTGTCAACTTTGTCAATGCTAGGACCAGAACTCCAGAACTCTAGCATTCGTAATGCTTGCTTAATGTTTGTAAAGAAGTTTGCAATTTACAGAGCATTTTCAAATCCACTTTTTTCACTAGGTAATTCCAACCCTATTAAATAGGTAAGACAGTGATGATGTCCACTTTACAGATGAGAAAACTGAGGCTTGGAAAAGTTAAATAACCTGCCAAAAAGCCACACAGCTAGATATCAACAGAGTGATGACTTGCTGCAAATCCAGTGGCATCTCTGAATGCCATTTAGCCCCTCTTTTTTCAGCCAAGAGAAGATGATGCCCCTTCCTCTTTCCTTCCTGGCATCCCAGCAGCCTTTCTCTTTTTTCCTCTCCATCACAGTTGGCTTCTACCTATTGGTGTTCCAAGAAGGGGTCTGACATCTGGCAGCTGCTTTTCTCTGCTTATGAGTATGCCCTTGGCTTGCCCTGTGTGTCTGCCACTACAGTGGCTTAGGTCCAGATTCATGTAGAGCTAACAGTTCTCAGAGAACAAGGAATGAAGGCTGCTAGACAAAAAGATGGTCCAGGCAATAATTGTGATAATAGTGGGCTGGAAAAGACATAGTTGGGCTCTGTCTCTGTTCCCAGGACCCAGCCCCAGATCAAATCATGGTAACAGTGGTCCCAGCAGCTATTAGGCTAGTCATGGGATGGGCAGAGATAATATGGCCTGATCCTCAGGCCAGTGGCCCTGACTGATGAGCTCACCAGGAGGCATCTGTGCTTCCTAAAGCTGGGCGAGATTACTCAAGCCTTAGCCTCATCAAGACAGAAGAAGAGAGCTTCTTCACAGGTACATAGACAGGCCAGTTTCCTCAGGATTCTGGGTAAAAGGGAAGCTCCCTGGAGCCCCCACATGCTGCTGGATCTTAGTGTCTCCACCTAAAAGAAGAAACCCAGACCTCTGGGTGGGGCAGACATCTCTCATGATCCGTTTTTTTTTTTTTTTTAAAGACAGTGGCTGGCTGGAGTGCATTGGGTGATAACAGCTCACTGCAGCTTCTATCTTCCAGGTTCAGGGATTCCTCCCACCCCAGCCTCCCGAATAGCAGGGACTACAGGCACATGCCATCATGCCTGGTAATTTTTTTTTTTTTTTTTTTTTTGTAGATACAGGATCTCCCTGTGTTGCCCAGGGTGATCTTGAACTCCTGAGCTTAAAAGATTTTCCCGCCTAGGCCTCCTAAAGTGCTAAAATTACAGGCGTGAGTCACTGCACCTGGTCTCATGATCTTCTTCAGTTTCCCCCTGCCCTCAGGTCTCTCCCTCTGCCTGGCTGCTGAGACCTTCTGGAATAGATCCTATTCTTTCTGATCTCTACTCTCCTTGTGTTTCTTACCCATGCCCGACATCCCTCTCTAAGGTACCTCACTCTCACCTCAGGGATTTCCACCTCTAGACTTTTCCAAACACTGTTCTACTCACTCTCTTGGGAAGACTTCCTGCTCCTTTGCTGATCTTCCTTTGTTGAAGGCCAGTTGGAAGTCCACCTCCTCCATGAAGCCTCCTCTGACTACTCCAGTACATAATGATCTCACCCTTCTCTAAATTTACTTATTCTTTAACTGTTTTGTAAGTGTTAGTTCTCCCTGGTCCCACCCTCCCTCAACTCTAGATGGTCAACCCTGCAAGAGCTGTGATTGTGTCTTATTTCTTTTACAACCTTTTACTGTCTGTGAATTTTGGGCACCTAATGGGATTTTCATGCAACTTCACCCTCATCAAATGCCTGGAACTGGGTGAATAGACATGTAAAAAACAGCTGGCTGGGCAGAGAGATCCAAGATGGCCACATAGCAGCAGCTCAGGATTGTGGCTCCCAGTGAAAACGCAGAGAGCGAGTGGATGCCGCAATTGCAGACGAATTTTTGATGCCCACAGAGTGGGAGATTCCCGGCGAAGGAGCCACATGGGTCACCAGTGCGACTCTTTTGGCCGGCGCGGCGCTTCTCGGTGCGGAGTGTACGGGACTGGTTG
>CAUYQU010089563.1:0-22067 GCA_963574635.1 Cheracebus regulus
TCTCTTTTTCTAAAATCTCTTCCTCTTTCTTTCTCTTTCATTTTTTCTTTCTTTTGCTGTTTCTTTGTTTCTCCTTTTCTCTCTTTTTCTAAAATCTCTTCCTCTTCCTTTCTCTCTTTCATTCTTTTTATTCTAAAAAAAAAAAAAAAAAAAAAATGTATTTGTATAGTTGATTTGTTGAGCTAGGATCCAAACAAAATCAAAGATATTTTAGGTTTTCTCTGGCAACTTCTTTAACCCCACCTTTTCAATTTGTATTGGAGTGTGTTTATGTAGGTCATAATTTTGGAAGCTATTTCTATCCATTTCATTAAACTAGTTACCATGTATGGTAGGCTGAATAATGGCCTTTCCCCTCTCTTCCCCATGATAGCCAGGTCCCAATCCCTGGAACCTATGAATGTTAACCTACATGGCAAGAGAGATTTTGTAGATGTGATTAAGTTAAACATCTTGAGATGGGAAGATTATCCCGGATTATATGGGTGAACATTAAATGCACTTACATGTGTCCTTATAAGAAGGAAGTGGAGGTTGGGTGTGGTGGCTCACATCTGTAATCCCAGCATTTTGGGAGGTCAAGGTGGATAGATCACCTGGGTAAGGAGTTAGAGACCAGTCTGGCCAACATGGTGAAACCCTGTCTCTGCTAAAAACACACAAATTATTGGGAGGCTGAGGTGGGTGGATCACGAGGTTAAGAGATCGAGACCATCCTGGTCAACATGGTGAAACCCCGTCTCTACCAAAAATACAAAAATTAGCTGGGCATGGTGACGTGAGCCTGTAGTCCCAGCTACTCGAGAGGCTGAGGAAGGAGAATTGCTTGAACCCAGGAGGCGGAGGTTGCTGTGAACCGAGATCACCACATTGCACTTCAGCCTGGTGACAGAGCAAGACTCTGTCTCAAAAAACAAAACAACAACAACAACAACAACAACAACAACAACAATGACAAAAACAAACACAAATTAACCTAGTGTGGTGGCTGGCTAATTTCATCTACTTGGATTACATCTCATTTGCTTAGGAGGCTGAGGCAGGAGAATTGCTTGAACCTGGGAGGTGGAAGTTACAGTGAGCTGAGATCATGCTGCCATACTCCAGCCTAGGTGATAGAGCAAGACTCTGTCTCAAAAAAAAAAAAAAAAAAAAAGCGAAAATTAAAAAAGAGAAGGAAGTGGAGATATTTAATACAGAAGACAGGGAAGACAGAAGGCCATCAGAGTCCCAGAGAGAACATGCTATACTGCTGGCTTTAAAGATGGAGTAAAGGGCCGGAGCCAAAGAATACAGGTGGCTACTGGAAACAGGAAAAGGCAATGCAAGGGACTCTTTCCTCAAGACTTCAGGGAGCCCTACCTACACCTTAATTTCATTCCAGTAAAATTGATTTTAGACTTCAGGACTCCAGAATGACAAGAGAATAAATTTGTGCTGTTTTAAGCCACCAAGTTAATAGTAATTTGTTACAGCAGCCATAGAAATCTAATACACCATGGTTCAAAGATATCTATTAAGTAGGAATTCTATTCTTTGTAGAAGATGAGATAATTCAGAGGCCAGAGCTACTGGAGAGGCAACATGCAGTTGAGGAAATGGTAGTGAACTTGGAGCTGGATTCTAGACTACATTCTGCCAATGACTTTGAGCCAAGTTGACCTTTCTGATATTCATTTCCCACACATATAAAAATCAAAGGAATGGCCCAGGCACAGTAGCTCACACCTGTAACCCCAGATGTTTGGGAAGTCAAGGCAGGAGGACTGCTTGGGCCCAGGGGTTTGAGGCTGCAGTGAGCCGTGATCATGCCAGTGCATTCCAGCCTGGGTGACAGAGTAAGACTCTGACTCAAAAACAAACAAAACAAGACAAACACAAAAGTCAAAGGAATGGATGGGATAAATTATTCTTGAGGGTTCTTTAATTTCCTTACCCTGTTTCACCAGATAAAATCAAGTAAGATGGACAAGGCAATAGAACAATAAGGGCAGAGGAAAGCAACAGAGGACACCAAATGCTTATAAAAGGCCTCAAAGCTTAAGGGACTGTGTGGAAGGACATGGGGAAGGTAGGGAGGAGAGTAACACTGCAAAGTAACCAGAACAATCTTATTACTTTAAGTTGGTGTTTGTACTGGCATGGAGTGTGTTTAACTGCTGTGGACAGAAATGACTCAGGTCTTACTGAGAGGTATCCCTCCTTTTCTTCCCTATTTATTCACTATGTCACAGCATAGCCACAGCAGCCTGATCTGCAAATCAACAGCGTAAAAAGCTCAAATCTAGAGGCTGAAAGCTTATTTCATTGACTTTCTCATCCTAGAGGTCCCTGAATGCCGAACTTGAGAACTTCTGGGCTTCCTGTGCAACAGCTTGCTTATACCTGAAAGGGGCCCCTGTCTGGGAACAGTAACATTTATCAAATGGTTAATGGACCTTCTACTGGGTTAAAACTTTATATTTGAAATCCTCCTATCTTCACAAAAAATCTCTCTGGAGTAGTTATTGGAGCCTCCATTGTGTTGGTAAGAAAAGGAAGTTCAGCAGAAGATATGATTTTTACCCAAGATGACACAGCTGGCGAGCGGTCAAGTCTAAATCCTTTTCTAATATGCATTTAGTCATAAATTTAATTACATTTAACAAATTTAATGTGCCATATTTTCATAATCATTAGTTCAAAATGTTTTCTAATTTCCATTGTAATTTTTTCATTAATCTATAGGATATTTAGAAGTATATTTTAAATTTCCAGGTAGGTGGGATTTTTATTTATCTGTTAGTTATTAATTCTAGCTTACTTGAACTGTGGTTAGAAAACATTTTTATGTATACTCTTAAACTTAGAAATATGTAAGACAGAAAACTTTTTATGTGCAATATTAAATTTAGGAATGTGTAAGACTCATGGCTTTCAATTTTGTAAATATCTGTTTGTACTTGAATGTGTATTCTGAAGTTGTTAGATGTCCTTTGTGTGTCAGTTAAATTATTTGTTGTGCTGTTCAGATCTTCAATATCTTTAGTAAGATATTGCTAAGATTCTGCTAAAATGGTGGATTTGTCTATTTTCCCTTTTATTTCTGTCATTTTTTGCCTTATATATGTTGGTGCTATGTTATTAAGGGTATATGAATTATATTTGTTATATATGTCTATGGACTGAAACTTTTATCTTTTTAAAGTATACCTCTTGCATCCTTTTCAATAAATGGTATGTGGAAAATTTGATTGCCACAGACAAGAATGAAACTGGATGTCTGTTTCTCACAATACACAAAAGTGATTCAAGATTAGACTTAACTGTAAGACTTGAAACTATAAAAATACTAGAAGAAAATCTAGGGAAAACTCTTCTGGATGTTGGCCTAGGCAAAAAATTTCTAACTAAGACTTCAAAAGCACAGTAAACAAAAATAGACAAATGGGACTTAATTAAACTAAAATGCTTCTGCAGAGCAAAGAAAATAAGCAATAGAGTGAACAGACAATCTGAAAAATGGGAGAAAATATCTGCAAACTATTCATCCAAAAGCTGACAAATATCTAGAATTTATAAGGAACTCAAACAAAACAACAACAACAACAACAACAACAACTACCAACAACAAACAATCCCATTAAAAAATGGGCACAGGATATAAGCACCCATTTTTCAAAAGAAGACATACAAATGGCCAACAGGTATATGGAAAAATGGTCAACACCACCGATCATCAAATAAATGCAAATTAAAACCACAGTGAGATATCATCTTACATGATTGTTAATCATTTCTATTATTAAAAACACACAAAAATAGCAGATATTGGTGAGGATTTGGAGAAAATGAAACACTGTTGGTGGGAATGTAAACTAGTACAACCTCTGTGGCAAATGATATGGAGATTCCTCAAAGAATCAAAAATAGAACTACCATTTTATCCACTACTGGATATCCAAAGGAAAATAAATTAATATATCGAAAACACAACTGCACTCATATATTTATCACAGCACTATTCACAATAACAAATATATGGAATCAAGCTAAGTGTTCATCAGTGGATGATTGGATAATAAAACGTGGCATATGCACACAATAAAATATTCAGCCACGAAAAGAATGAAATCATGTCTTTGTGGCAATATGGATGGAATTAGAGATCATTAAGTGAAACAAGCCAGACACTGAAAGACAAATCTTGCATGTTCTCACTCATAAGTGGGTGCTAAAATTGTGTACACATGAACATTGAGAGTGGAATGATAGACAACGGAGACTGAGAAGAACAAAGGAGTGACAGAGAGGTGTAGGATGAGAAATTACTTAATGGGTACAAAGTACGTTATTTGAGTGATGGATGCCCTAAAAGCTCTGACTTGACCATTATGCAATCTCTGCATGCAATACACTTGTACCCCGTAAATTTATATAAATTAAAAAAGTAAAATATCCCTCTTTACCTCTAGTAATAATTTCCCCCTTAAAATCTATTTTAACTATGCAGCAGATCTTAATATTCTGCTCATATTTCCCTGCCATTTGCCATTGCCATGCACACAGATGGTTCCTACTGCCATCACCGATACTCCATTTGAGAGCTTCCTCTGGTAAGCATGGCTCATGTGTGGGGAAGGGAGGCCAAATGTTCTGGGAAGTTGAAACACCAGTGGCCGTCCTCATCTAGTGACAGATGGAAACCGGAAGATAAATAACTCAGCTTCATCATCTATTGGGTGGGACAACTCTGAGGGATATTCTGTATTATCTCTCAGAGGTCCACAGCAGGACTGCTGCCCGGGTGTCCTTTGTGGTGACCTGTTCACAAATACCCAGCATTGGCGTCTTTCTCTTCCTTTTATCACCCTTTCGCCTTCCCACTTCTTCCATTAGAGCTTCTTGGGATCACTTTCCAAATTAACTATGTGCTATCGTTTAAATATTTGTCACCTCCAAAACTCATGCCCAATTGTATTCCCAACGTAGGCATATTGGGTGGTGTGGCCTTTAAGATGTGATTGGATCATGAGGACTCTGCCCTCATGAATGGATTAATTCATTCACGGATCCATTAATTAATGAATTAATGAGTTAATGGATTGATGGGTTATCATGGGAGGGGAACTTGTGGTTTACAGGGAGAGAGAGACCTGAGCTAGCATCTTAGCATGCTCAGCCCTCTGTCCGTGTGATGCACTGCCTTGGGACTGTGCAGAAAGTCTTCACCAACAAGAAGGCTTTACCAGCTATGTTCCCTTGACCTTGGGCTTCCCAGTCTCAAGAACTGCAAGAAATAAATTCCTTTCCTTGACAAATTATCAAGTTTTAAGTGTTTTGTTATAAGCAACAGAAAATGAATGAATACACAATGTGTTCTTAAGTATTTGTCTCAGGTCTGTATCAGAGCAAACAATTGCAGATAGTTTTATATGTTTCAGTGTTTGCATGACATATCTTTTTCTTTTTATTTCCAACCTCTCAATATCCTTTTATTTTAGATATGTCTCTAGTAAGCAGTATATAGTATGTTTTGTTTTCTTTATTTAATAATGCAATAATTTGTCTTTTAATTGAATCATTGACTTCATTTCTATTTTATGCAATTACTGAACATCTTTTTCTATCTCCCCTTTTGTTCTGTCTTAACTTTTGGTTTTATATTCATCTAATGTTTTCATTATTCAACTTCTCCCTCTGTCAGCTTGATTCTTGTACACCCTCTTACTATTTTAGTGATTAGAGATTACCATATGTATCCTCAATTTATCAAAGTCAACTTTCCTAGTTGAAATTGTGACTCATTGTTCATAGCTGACATCCACAGTGGTGGGGATTTCATTCCTATCAGCAGCTCATGTCAACTCTGTCTTAGCTTTGATTACTTTTTTCTTTTTACTTGCGTATACCTGACCAACAGTCTGATGGGAACCTTAAAACCAAGAGGGACAGGTGGTGAGAATGGTGAGGTTGGAGATAAGGGGAGGTCATCATGGAACCAAAGAAACAATGTTTGGTTTTGGGGATCTTGGTGACATCACCTTTTTCTTTGCTCTTGACCTCTCTAAAAGCTTCCTCTGTCTCCACCCTTCCTGCTCTGTCTTCTGTTCTTTTCTTCTCTAGCTCTATGGTAGTTTACCAGGGCTGACATAATGAGGTACCATAAACTTGGTGTCTTAAACATCAGAAATTTATTGTCTCATAGCTCCGGAGGCTAAAATTCTGAAATAAAGGTGGCAGGGTCATATTTCCTCTAAAGATTCGAAGGCAGAATTTCCTTGCCTCTTCCTGTCTTCTAGCTTCTTCTGGTGGTGGCCAGCAAGCCTGGCCATATGTTGGCTTGTAGAAATGTTATTCCAATCCCCGTCCTCATCTTTATAGGGCATTCATCCCTGCGCGTCTCTATGTCTTCATATGGTGTTCTCACTGTGTGCCTGTGTTCTCATTTTCCCCTTTTTATTGAGATGGAGTTTTGCTCTGTTGCCTAGACTGGAGTGCAATGGCACGATTTCCACTCACTGCAATCTCCGTCTCCAGGGTTCAAGCAATTCTCCTGCCTCATTTTCCTGAGTAGCTGGGATTATAGGCATGCATCATCATGCCTGGCTAATTTTGTATTTTTCGGGGAGATGGGGTTTCTCAATGTTGGTCAGGCTGGTCTTGAATTCCTGACCTCAGATGATCTGCCTGCCTCGACCTCCCAATGTGCTGGGATTACAGGCATGAGCCACCATGCCAGGCTTCATTTTCCTCTTCTTACAAGAATGCCAGTTATTGCATTGGGGCCACCCTAATCCAGCATGACCTCATCCTAACTTGATTACATCTTCAAGAACTTCTTACCAAGTAAGGTCACATTCTGAGGTTCCCTGTGGACATCAATTTTGGGGGATGCTATTGAACCCGGTCCAAGCTCACTTACTCTGTAGAGTGCAGTACAAGTAGCACTGTCTTCGAAATTGGACATTCTGGGTACTGATTGTGCTCGTGCTACTAAGTATGTGATACAGACTTCAGAGTTCACAAGCAAGGGTCCAAATCTCACCTCTGACACTTAGCTACTTTGAGCCTCAGAGTGGCAAAACCAAATTAAGTTCTAATCACTCCTTTGGACTATTTCTTTTTCTTTCTCTGCCATACCCATTGAGTCCCTTTCATCTTTAACAATTTGACCTCTTAGTTCCAGTTTTCTTCCCCTTAGGTCTCTTCTTTATTCTTTTCTCCCCATTTTAAAAAATGTTATTTATTTTAAATAATAGAGACAGGTCTCACCATGTTGCCCAGGCTAGTCTCGAACTCCTGGGCTCACACAGTCCCCCAACTCTGGCCTTCTAAAGTGCTAGGATTACAGGCATGAGCCAACATGCCTGGCCTCTCCCCACTTTTATTCCTTATAACTAGGGTGATATTCATCCTGGTTTGTCCAGAAAGAATCCCAGTTTATGCCCATTGTCACAGTGTAGTTATTAATAATGCCCCCTTCTACTTTCAAAGTGTTCCAGTTTAATGATGAGTTAAATGATTGCCCTACTTAGAGTGTTCTCATAACACTTAGATCTGCCTCTATCACTGCATGATTCACAATGTACTATGTTGCATTTTAATTGTTTTTTGGGGTTGTCTCCCTGGTGGGATGAAGGGTAGTCACTGGGAATGGTTTTCTTTATTTCTGCAGACACCAACATATATACTTGGCATTGGGAGAATCTCAGCCATGCTCCTTGGACACGTGAATGTTTCTGAAACCTTGATTCTTTCATTTTGTGCATAGCAGGTGCTCAATACATCATCTTTAAATTGCAGTAGATAGCTGTCTATTACGAAAATGAGAAATGAACCTGACAAGAACACTGATTCTTCTCTCTACCCTCCTTTGTGGGCATTAGCTCAGAGATCTCATTTTACCTCCAGATTTGTGAGTCATTTCTTTCTCTTGCCTCACCCAGAGCTCCTTTAATTATTTGAAAACTGGAGTTATCCTTTTCAAGCCTCCAGTGAGTGCTGTGGTGACCTGATTTCTAGTTGCTGGGTGCTGGCTTTGGGCAAGCGTACCTCCTGATTGAAATCTCCCATCTGCCCCGAGCTCCTGAGGCTCTCCCTATTCTGTCATCTGTCTCAGCGGTAGTTTTTGTGCCCTCTTGCTTTTACCTTTGAGGCCACACCCACCGTTGGTTACTTCATCCTGTGGCTATGTCTATACAAGTGAAATTAAGCGCATAATAAAGTCAATGGCGGGTTTAATTCAGGCCACTTATGCTTCACATTTCTTCCTGTTGCTGTCAGCTCATCACCTCGGCCCCCTCATCCCACTTATTGTTTGGAGGCTGGGATCTGCTGTGCTGCAGGAGTATTTTCTGGGCCTTGTCATTTACTTCAAATGATGGAAGACATTTTCTTTCTTCACGAGTTTTGAAACCTGATCCCTCTGGATTAGCAAATGGGTTGGTCTTCCTGCTGGTTGCTAAAAATCATCACTTACTCAGTTTTCAACAAACAATTGTTGAAAACTTACTAGGTACGAGGAATAATACCAATCAAATTACTGTCTTCAGGGAGTTCTGTAGGCGCTGTGGGCATGTGCTGCTCAAATTCACTTGTGTGAGAAGTTGGTGAGGAGGGTACTTAGCTGATGGTTTCCAGCTGTGGCCCCTCTGGGTCTGCCGTTGCAGTCACGCTGCCAAGACAGACTCTTCTGGGGATTCTTCTAGCTAGTGACTGAATGCAGTAGTCGTATGGTACCAGGGTCAGGCTATTTCTGGCCGGCATGGGGCTCCTCTAATGAGAAGTCTTTGCTTGAGGCCTCCTGGCTGGCCTGGCTGCGACTCCGCGCTGCAATGCCATCTGACTCCTTCCCTCCTAGTCTGAAGGCCCTCCCTGCCCATGCTGGCTGCCCCTCCCCAAATCCTTCACAGGCGTTTCTCCCAAGAAATCTCCTACATGACTCATTTTGTCTTGGCGTCTACTTCTTGGAAGACTTGAGCTGACATAGTCCCCAGTCCAGTATTGAAGATTAAGCATGTACACAAAGAACACAGAATATTCTTCATTGTATTCCTTTCCAACACTAAGTGGTAAGATTAAAGTACAATAGGGAAAGATAATCTTAGATTACAAAAAGAGGTATATTTTATATTTACCATAGTTTGTCATTTCTGAGAGGGCAAGGACTATGACCAGTATAATTATTTGTTCAGGAGAATAATTCTTTGTTCACTTGTCATGGGTGATAAGTAAAAGCACTTAAGAGGAGAAAAATAATAATAGTTGTGTAATTGCAATAATAATAATAGTTTATTGAGGGTGCTGTCTCTGCCAGGCATTAGGTACTTCGTGTATCTTTTTTTCCAGTCTTCACAAGAACCAAGCAAAGAAGGTGTTGCTGTCGTCCTCGTTTTACAGATGAGGAAAGTAAAAAATGAGAGAGTTTAAATAGAGTGCTCAAGGTTGGCCAGGCACAGTGGCTCATGCCTGTAATCCCAGCACTTTGGTAGGCCGAGGCGGGAGGATCACCCAAGATCAGGAATTCAAGACCAGCCTGGCCAAAATGGGGAAACCCCATCTCTATTGAAAACACAAAAATTAGCCAGGCATTGTGGTGCATGCCTGTAATCTTACCTACTCAGGAGGCAGAGGCAGGAGAATTGCTTGAACCCAAGAGGCGGAGGTTGCAGTGAGCTGAGATCACACCACTGCACTACAGCCTGTGCAATCGAGTGAGACTCTATCTCAAACAAAAAAAGATTGCTCAAGGTCACCCTGAAGCTACTGAGTGACTGTGCCAGGGCTTGGGTTTGTGAGGCACTGATGCTCTTGAATTTCCCATGACACCATGCTCTGTCTTAAGTGTGGTCTTCAGACTAGGCAAGATGGTAATCAGTCTAGGAAATTTGAGAAATATCCCTCCCAATGCAGTGGGGAGTCTGTAGTCTAGACTAGATCTTAGCCCATGAGTTCTATATTCTTAGTATTTCATACTGTATTTTTAGAAACTTCTGAAAAAGGAAGATGATGTCTTCAAGATGGGCTTCTCCTTTTTTATTAGACTCTGTTGTCCAGAGTTGTAGAGCAAGAAAGTACCCTAGAAAAAAGCCAGATACAAAAAGCCAATATGGTATGATTCCATTTATATGAAATTTCTGCAATAGGGAAATCCATAGGCAGAAAGTAGATTAGTGGTTGCCAGTGGGTGAGGCCTGGGGATGGGGGGTGCGGGGAGAATGAGAAGTGATTTAATGAGGGTGGGGTTTCTTTTTCAAGTAATAAAAATATTCTGAAATTAGATAGTAGGCCGGCATGATGGCTCACGCCTGTAATCCCAGCACTTTGGGAGGCCAAGGTGGGTGGATCACGCGGTCAAGAGATCGAGACCATCCTGGCCAGCATGGTGAAACCCGATCTCTACTAAAAGTACAAAAAATTAGCCGGGCATGGTGGTGCGTGCCTGTAGTCCCAGCTACTCGGGAGACTGAGGCAGGAGAATTGCTTGAACCAGGGAGGCAGAGGTTGCAGTGAGCCGGGATCATGCCACTGCACTCCAGCCTGGTGATAGAGTGAGACTCTGTCTTAAAAAAAAAAAAAGAAGAAATTAGATAGTAGTAATGATCACACAACTCTTTGAATATACTAAAAACCACTGAATAAGTATACTTTAAAATAGTAAATATAATAAACATGTATACAGCAGATTGGGCTTCCAGCCTCTCTTTAAGAACTCAAAATCTTGAGTTAGATAAAAGTTCTTACGTTACAAATGTTTAATGCTAAACTAAATTATGATTCATCTCTGGGTTTTAACCTTGTCTTCTAGAGGTCAAATGGCTTTCTTACTCTAAAATGGTTGCATACAACTCATGCTTTCAGGTTCTTCTTCTTCTTCTTTTTTTTTTTTTTGAGATGGAGTCTCACTCTGTCGCCCAGGCTGGAGTGCAGTGGTGCAATCTTGACTCACTGCAACCTCTGCCTCCGGGGTTCAAGCGATTCACCTGCCTCAGCCTCCTGAGTAGCTGGGATTACAGGTGCATGCCAGCATGGCTGAATAATTTTTGTATTTTTAGTAGAGATGGGGTTTTGCCACATTGGCCAGGCTACTCTCACACTCCTGACCTCAGGTGATTTGCCCACCTCTGCCTCAGATTATTTTTTTCAAGGTTTTCAAGTACTCTGTTTGAATGAGGTGTTTAAGCCAAGTGGCCAATCAGGTTCTCAACTTTGGACTTGGTCCTGGATCTAGTTGTTAGACTCCAGTGATGCTCCAGTGACTGGAACAAATAGGAAGACCTAGACAAGACTCCTGTTTTTACAGGTGGAGCTTGAGCAATTTCTGCCAATTGCCTCACGCTGATTAAGACATCCCTGCATGGGGACATTAATTAAGACATTCTTGCATGTCTACCAGAAATCCAGACGCTATGATAGTACTGAAAATCGATACTATGTACTTAGTTGGTGTCCACAAACGTGGGAACTTCCTGTTCTTGGCAGAGGACAGAGAAGCTTTGCTTTCCCCTATAACTCCCTTGTCCCACCAGGTGTAGGGTGCCTCTGCAAGGCTGGGCTCCAGACAGGGAGTCTTTCCATCCGTCTTTCATTACTAGCTATGGCTGCCAATTGCTGTCAATTTCATGGATGAGTTGGTTGTGGTATTTGTGTCTCAATTGTCCTGCCTGTAGAATGAGGTTAATGGCAATGGATCTAGATATTGTGCTTGTGTGAAGAAAAGTCTGAAGAGATCTTATGAATTATTCTAACACAGACTGAGAGACAGGAAGTGGTGTAAGCAGTTGATAGCAGGGCTGGGACTAAACCCAGGTCTCTAAACTCATAGTCTAAAGTCCTTTCCACTTTGACTTATTCATAAGCAGATATGTGATCACAGAAGCGGAAATTGAAATAGAACAGGGATTGATTTATAAACCCAGAATGTTCTGCTTGCTGTATTATATCTACAGCAATTCTTCAATCTTGTTTCTGTACTTTTCTCCTCTGGCTTTCTCTCTAGGCTGTTTTCTAGGCATTTTGCAGGGTCATTTTTTCCAGATATTTCTGATGTTAAACCTCAAAATTCAATTTATTTCTAATCTAGTCCACAAGCACTTTTAAAAGTGTGTGCTAGGCATTGTGGTAATAGTAGGTGAAAGATGAATCAGATCTAGAGCCTGCCCTTGAGGCACATACAGTCTAGAAGAGGAAGCAGGCATCAATATTTGACAACACAGAATCCTACTTACTACAGTGAAAATATGCAAAAGGTACAGAGAAGGGAAAATGAGTGAGTAACTTCAGGGGAAGGGGCATCAAACGCAGGGAGGTGGAAGTAGGTAGGATTCACAGAAGAGAGTGGCGTCTAAGTTGGGATTGAAAGAAAAACAGCAATTAGAATAAAAATTTGCTTATATTGCTTTTACTTCTTATGCTTCTATTTAAGCACTATTTACTACATTTGTCATAACAAAAACCGTATGACAAATCCTTCTAGAAGATGACAGACAGATAGGTACAAATTGTAACTTAGGTTTCATACTGAAAGCTCACCAGAGAAAGTTTGAACTTAACTCAGATACTGTTTCTGTAACATGCCATTGTCAAGTAAGCTAGCTGCAAGCAATGCTGTGCCTATAGCCAGATAAAAGATGGATATGACCATTAAGGTTATTTCAAGGGCAACAATATTGTTTATAACTTTTATAAAACTTAACAATATTGTTAATTTAACTTTTTTTGAGCATTTACCATATGCTGTACTTTTTTTTTTTTTTTTTTTGAGATGGAGTCTTGCTTTGTTGCCCAGACTGGAGTGCAGTGGCCGATTTAGACTCACTGCAACCTCCGCCTCCCAGATTCAAGTGATTATTCTGTCTCAGCCTCTCAAGTAGCTGGGATTACAGGTGTGTGCCATGACACCTGGCTAATTTTTGTATTTTTAGTAGAGACAGGGTTTCGCCATGTTGGCCAGGCTGGTTTCGAACTCCTGACCTCAAGTGATCTGCCTGCCTTGGCCTCTCAAAGTGCTGGGATTACATGTGTGAGCCACTGGGCCCGGCCCATGTGCTGTACTTTGTATATGTTACAAGCATTGTGTTATTTAATTCTCATAATAACCATTTATAAAGTAGGTACCAGTATTACTGGTGGCTCAGAGAGGTAAAGTAATAACTTGTCTAAGGTCAGAGAACTAAAAAATGGCAAGCCAGAATTTGAACCCAGGGGTCTCTAACTCCAGGGACTGAATTTTAACTCCTATCTTGAGCCATGGTAGCAACAGAGTTGGAGTGTAACCCAGAATTCATCTGGATCTATTAAATCTCTGCATAGAAGTCTTAACCATGAGAACATGCTAGGTCCATGGGGTTAGATTCGTGAGTGAATACTTGCTGAGTCCCTACTTAACACTGCATGGGGCCTGTAAGGATGCAGAGAAAGGTGAACTGACATCCTGGAGGAAGAAACAAAACAAAGCTGTGACCCCAAGAGAATAAGGGCCTGGTCATGGTCATGTGGCTAGTGAATGAGACTCAGAACTTGAGTGGAGGACTTTGAACATTGACACTAGTGCTCTTTCTTCTACAATCCTTCCAGACAGGCTTTGACATTTCTATGTAGGAGAATTGGCTCCCATAGGACCAGACCTAAAAAAATGTCTTATACAACTTTTAAGGTCAAGGTTTATTATAGTTTTTTTCTGACCTAGAACTGGCATTCCCAAAATTTATAATAGTGGTGATGCCAAAAAAAGATGTTTTGAGACTGAGCCAGAAAGATTTCTAAGTGCCCCTTTGATGTGACCCTTTATTCTATTTTCTATTCTTCTTCAATTCTGATCCATGAACTATTTGATATTATAAAAAGTCCTGCTACGTGAACAGACACTCTCAAAAGAAGACATTCATGTAGCCAACAAACATATGAAAAAATGCTCAAAATCACTATCATTAGAGAAATGCAAATCATAACCACAATGAGATACCATCTCACACCAGTCAGAATGGCCATTATTAAAAAGTCAAGAAACAATAAGTGCTGGTGAGATGGTGGAGAAATAGGAACACTTTTACACTGTTGGTGGGAATGTAAACTAGTTCAACCATTGTGGAAGATGGTGTGGCAATTCCTCAAAGATCTAGAACCAGAAACGCCATTTGACCCATCAATCCCATTACTGAGTATATACCCAAAGGAATATAAATCATTCTATCACAAAGATACTTAGACACATATGTTTATTGCAGAACTATTCACAATAGAAAAGACATGGGCTCAACAAAATGCCCATAAAATGTGGTGCATATATACCAGGGAATATTCTGCAGCCAGAAAAAGGAATGAGATCATGCCCTTTGCAGGGACATGGATGAAGCTGGAAGCCATTATCCTTGCAGAGTAACACAGGAACAGGAAACCGAACACCAAATGTTCTCCATGTTCTCACTTACAAGTGGGAGCTGAACAATGAGATTACATGGACCCAGAGAGGGGCACGACATCACTGGGGCCTTTCAGGGGGTAGGATGGGGTGAGGGACAGTATTAGAAAGAATAGCTAATGCATGCTGGACTTTATACCTAGGTGATGGATTAACAGGTGCAGTAGACCACTATGGTACATGTTTACCTATGTAACAAACCTGCACATCCTGCACACGTACTCCAGAACTAAAAATTAAAAAAAAATGGGGAAAGAACAGAAACAGATACTTCTCAAACCAAGACATAATATGGTCAACAAACGTGAAAAACTGCTCAGCATCATTAATCATCAGAGAAATGCAAATTAAAACCACAGTGAGATGCCATCTCACATCAACCAGGATGGCTATTAATAAAAAGGCAAAAAAAAAAAAAACACCAACAAATATTGGTTAAGCTGTGGAGAAATGAGAATGCTTATGTACTGCTGGTGGGAATGTAAATTAGTTCAGCCACTGTAGAAAGCAGGTTGGAAATTTCTCAAAGAGATTAGAACTACCATTCCACTCAGCAATCCCATGACTGGGTATACATCAAAAAGAAAATAAATTGTTCAACCAAAAAGACACACGAACCTTCCTGTTCAACGCAGCAGCATTCACAACGGCAAAGACGTGAAACCAACTGAGATATCCATCAATAGTGGACTGAATAAATAAAATGTGGTACATATACACTAGCCACAAAAAATAGGAATACTACACAGCCAGAAAAAGTGAATAGTTCTTCTTTAAATTGGTAGCACATTTTTAATATTTCAAAGGTTGGCTAAGAATTCATTTACCATTTTATTGTGTTATGAATTAATAGATTAAATTCTTGGCGTATCAAGCAGGACTGGCTTCGAGTATCATTGAGTCCAACTCTTTCACTTTATACATGAGGGAATCGAGGCTGTAGGGCGTTAATTGATTTGCTCAAGGTCAGTTACTAGAGCAGGAATGAGAACTCAGGACTTCTTACTCCCATTCATTGTTTTGAAAGTTGTTTTTTTACTTCTTTTATGAGAATACACACATACATACACATGTGATACGTATACATGTGTGTTTTCCTTATAAAAATTCATGCAACATTAAGCCATAAGTGGTATAAAGATTAAAGTCCTCTTTCTGCCTTTCCACTCCCCTATAGGAATACTGTTGAAACCTTTTCTATACACATATGTACATGCATACATATATAACAACATAATAAAATACAGTTTTTTATATTACTAGAGCTCACATTGCATGCATTGTTCTGTAGCTTGCTTTTTAAAAATTTGTATTTTATATATATTTTACATTTTACATATTTAATATATGTAAGTATTACATATTAAATATTTTATATACACATTAAATAATTACATGCTATATATATATTTCAAAAGATTGAAAAGAAGTGAAAACTCTCTCACTTACCTACTTCCGTATCTCGATCGTGTAGTTTTCCTTTGAGGTAACCAGTGTTACCAGTCCCTTGTGTGGCTGCCTGCAGTTTATTCTTTGCAGATACAAGTCTTTAAACCCCTGCTTTTAAAAACCAAACTGTAGCATACTATACATATTTATTTGTACCTTGTTTTCTTTAAACTTAATATATCTTGAAGATTATCCCATACTAGCAGATAAAAAGCCTCCTCCTTTTAACAGTTGTAGTAGTATAGTATGTCATACAGTTAAGAGTAATGCAATTTAAAAATAGCATTGTGTAGTATTGCATTATTTATTATTTTTCTTTATTTAGGTCTTCCATGTTTCTTATTAGCTTTATCCCTAGGCATTTTATAGTTTTATTATTACTGTGAAGAGTATCATTCTTTGGATATTTTTCAACTTGCTATAGTTCATAGCAGAAAGGAACAGATTTTTCTATGCTGTATTTTAACTAAATTTTCTGAGAGATGTACATTCTGAGAAAAGTGTAAAAAGTCTCTCATTGTTTACTGTTTTGTAATTTTGTTATAATTGTGATTTTTTTGATTGATATGTTTTAAAACTATGTAAAGAACACAAAACTTTCTAAAGAGATTTTTTCCTTTGTCTCGAGTAGACATTGGCTATTAACATTGCCACATTTACTTTCTTTTGCTTAGGATTTGCACACTGTCTTTTTACATTTATACTTTTACCATTTTGTCATTTTCTTTGACACCTAAAACTAGCATACTTCCATGCTGTTTTTTTTTCTAATTTGAGCATCTTAATAGGTAAATTTAGTGCCTTCACATTTATTGCAATTTCTGACATATTTGAACTTGTCATCTCTCTCCTTCCATGCCTCTCCCTTTCTCCTTCCTCTTTTCTACCTTCCTCCTTTCTGTCCTTCTTTATTATTTCTATCTTTTTCTGGTTCTTCAGAGGTGGTGAGATGTGTGGAAACTTCTTTCTTATTGTGTCTCTGAGAGGGTGGAAGTTCATAATTTGTGACTGAAGGTATTCCCTACACAGCTTCTATGCTGGTCTGCAGAGTTGCACCTTGGAGCTTATATAAAAATAGATACCGGATTCTACATCAAGCCCACTGAATCTGCTGGACAGGATTGATGTGCCCGTGTTCTGAATCCTTTCCTTTGTATATAACCTTATTATTTTAAGCTTTCCCAGTGCTATTACAATTTTACATAAACATTTATTATATGATTTTTAATGCTTATGTAATTTTTTATTCTACTATCATTCAGTATTAAATTGTTTCCTACTATTATAAACAATTCTGATATAAACCTCTAAATGAATTAAAGCTTTTTACATAATTAATAATATTTAATTCCTAGGAAATATCAAAAGTGGGATTATTCTATCAATTGAGCCTGAATATTTTGAAGACTAAAAATATACAATTACATTAATATACAATATTAAAATATATATTCTGTATTTTATATCAATATAATTAATATAAATTAAATAGAAATATTAATATAAACCATGTTTATATAAATACACATTATATATTACTATAAATATGTATATATTTGTTTATATATTTATAATATATATATTTATATTTTTTATATTTTATTTTTTAAAGGCTAAGTTCCACATTTTTTGCAGTATTTATGTGTTTTATAATCATCCAATATATGTAAAAGTGTGCCATCATTTTATTGGTTTTCTATCTTTATGTGTCACTGATACAGTTTTTTAAATTAATTTTTTTTTGAGGTTCAAGAATACACGTGTAGGTTTGTTGTACAGGTAAACCTGTGTCACATGTGTTTGTTGTACAGGTTATTTTATCACTCAGATAGTAAACCTAGTACACCATAGTTATTTTTTCTGCTTCTCTCCCTCCTTTCACCCTCCATCCTCAAGTAGACCCTGTGTTTGTTGCTCTCTTCTTTGTGTTCGTGAGTTCTCATCATTCAGCTCCCACTTATAAGTGAGAACATGCAGTATTTGGTTTTCTGATTCTGTGTTAGTTTGCTAAGGATAATATCCTCCAGTCCATCCATGTTCCTGCAAAAGACATGATCTCATTCTTTTTTTGGCTGCATAGTATTCCATGGTGTGTATGTACCAGATTTTTTAAATCCAATCTGTCACTGATGGGCATTTAGGTTAATTCCATGTCTTTGCTATTGTGAACAGTGCTGCAATGAACATTTGCGTGCATGTGAAAGACCCTATGTATTATGAGAATGATTTCTACAAGCTATTGTACAATAAGATCCAGAACTTTCATGTGTTAATAAAAGGACCATTTATTCCCAAAAGCAAAGGCAGGAACAACAAAAATAGAATGTAAATTTTAAGAGAATTTAAAACTGAAGATAACTTAAACTATATTCTCATAATTGCTCACATGGCTTTACTTCAGAGTGATGCTTGATTAACAAAACAGAATCCAGCAAGCAAAAACTATTTCTAAAATACTTTAGAATTACTTAAGTTAGAAATACAAATATTTAATTTGTATTTCTTAAGTCCTTGGAAGAAGATACGCCACTCAGAGCCGCTCCCTCACTGTTCTCTTTCATTTCTCATCCTCTTCTTTTGCACCTGTGGTGCTTCTGTTCTCCAACTCTAGAGAGCCTTTCCTCTATCATTCATGTGGCCTCTCTCTCATCGTTTCCTTCTGATTCTGTATTACAAAAGACAGGATGAGTCTGGCTATGGCAGAGAGGTTCTCAGAGGGCAGGGCTGGCAGGAGCCAGGACCCCATATAATGGGAAAGAGCAGGAAAAATGCCCGGAGCATTCCCACTTAAACAGTATGTCCCTTTATACCTGGGAATCTCATATCTCTGGCTACCTGTAATTATCCAATATGTGCGAGAGTATGCAACCATTTTTATTGGTTTTCTATCTTTATGTGTCACTGATGCACTTAAAAAAATTCTTATTTTAGGTTCAGGGGTACATGTGAAGGGTTGTTATATGGGTAAACTTGTGTCACAGGGGTTTGTTGTACAGCTTATTTCATTACTCAGGTATTAAACCTAGTACCCAATAGTTATTTTTTCTGCTTTCTCCCTTCTCCCATCCTCCACCCTCAAGTACACCCTAGCATTTGTTGTTTCCTTCCTTGTGTTCATGAGTTCTCATCATTCAGCTCCCCACTTAAAAGTTTTGTTATATTGCCCAGGGAAGAGAAGATACAAACTCACCTCTTCTCCATAGTATGATTAAGCTTGTTATAAGTTTATAAAATGTAACTCTGGGAAGGAAAGAATAGACAAACTGTTCATTGTTCTTATTAGCTCAAACACACCTGAGCCTTGTCTGATTGCCTAAAGAGAGTTTAACACACTAGAGTTAAACAGAGAATAATATGTAATAAAATAATAAGCATTCCTGCTATTAAGCATTGATTCATTGTGTTCATAGTTTATACAATGTTATAATGTCTCAGGTTACTTTTATTACTATGTATCATTGCACTAGAACCATCAGCATAATTAGGAGGTCTGGATTCAGATCCTAAACTCTGATTTGAATGAGCTTTCTGACCATATAATTTTACCTCTCTTGGCCATGTTTCCTCACTTTAAGTCAAAAAATTAGAATATACCATCTTAAGATTCCTCTAAAATTTTATTATATTTAATATTCTCAAAGGACCTAAGGGTCAAATTACCTAACCTGTGCATTGAGGTTATCACAAACATTTTAGGAGGAAATCCTACGGACATAGGGTGTAGTGAACAAGAGAGTAGAAATTCATCTTCCCCCATCCCATGTTCTCTAGTAAGAAGTGCAATTTGCTTTGAGAAAATTGCTCCTCATTTTATTCCAGAAATTCATGATCAATGCATACCTCAGAGGCTTATTTCAAAGCTCTTCTCTAGAAGGTTCCCCCTATTAGCTTCCTTTGATATAGCAATTGTCACAGTGGGTGAGAGGTTTCCTTCTTCTTCCAATCCATGGCACAAATCCATATACAATAGAAACCCATAACTCTAGGGAAGATACAGAATCTGATAGGATTTAAGTTCTAGGAAAACTTGGGGGGTGGGTTTGAAATAAAATGCATCTGTATGAAACTTGGCACCATGATTTCTTTCTAAGGCTGATGTGGTCCAATGGCTACAAATATTAGGTCAACCCAAATGGAGTTGAGTAAGTGATCTCTTTTTATAAAAGTGGCATATTGCAACATCCTCATATTACATTTATAATTTCATATTTGGATCCTTAAATGGTTAACTGGGTAGGGGTTGTGGTGATGAATACCGTGGAAAAAACTGCAGAAAGCAGCAATGGGGCCAGGATGTGACCCTCAAGGTACATCTTCTCTTTTGGAAGAGACACTTCCAGATCTTTGAGTAGGGATAGCAAAATGTTAGCTGCATTGAAGGCTGGGATGTGTTTGGTTTGGGGTTTACCCTGGGCCATTCTATAATCTCTTTAGAACAGGTTTAAAGCTAGGAAATAGAGCCAGGTGGTAAGGACCCAGTGAGGTGAGTTCTAAGAAACAGAGCAGTTCTAAGAAACAGAAGCAGCGGTATTGGGCAAATAGAACCGTCAAGATGAATCCACAATAATAAGCCACACCTGCCATGGTGACAGACGAATGGGGAAATAAAAGGATCAGCCTATTGGGTGGGACCCACATATTTTTCAATCAATCAAATAATTTTTTTTCTTTGGAGTGCAGTCTAGTTATTATCTAGTTAGTAACTTATCTTTTAACTTTAAGCTGAGCTTTTTAACTCCACCTCCTCAGACCTTTGGCTTTATTTATTCACTAGAATTTCCACACTTAAATATGATTAGGAATGTGCTATTTGCTATTAGAGTCTCTGGTTTCAAAGAATTCACAGTCACATATTAAACAAACTGGAACAAGGAGATTTATATACAAGTCAAGTGCTGTAATATTGTAGGGTAAAAGTTAATAATAATCCTTAGAGATATCAAGTAAGGAGTGCAAAAGAAAGTTAGAATAGCTGCCTTCCAAAATCCCGTCTAGTTATTTTCATTTTTTTATTTTTTAAATTGTACTTTAGGTTCTGGGGTACATGTGCAGATCATGCAGGATTGTTGCATAGGTACATACATGGCAAGGTGGTTTGCTGCCTTCATCCCTCCATCACCTATACCTGGTATTTCTCCCCTCATTATTCCTCCCCACCCTCCCCAACCCTCACTGTCCCTCCCCTAGCCACCCACTACTGACCACAGTGTGTGATGCTCCCCTCCCTGTGTCCACATGTTCTAATTGTTCAACACCCGCCTATGAGTGATAACATACGGTATTTGGTTTTCTGTTCTTGTGTCAGTTTGCTGAGAATGATGGTTTCCAGATTCATCCATGTCCCTATGAAGGACATGAACTCATCATTTTTTATGGTTGCTTAGTATTTCATGGTGTGTATGTGTCACATTTTCTTTATCCAGTTTGTCAATGATGGACATTTGGGTTGGTTCCAGGTCTTTGCTATTATAAACAGTGCTGCAATGAACATACGTGTGCATATGTCTTTATAACAGAATGATTTAGAATCCTTTGGGTATATACCAAGTAGTGAAATTTCTGGGTTAAATGGTATTTCTATTTCTAGGCCCTTGAGGAATCGCCACACTGTCTTCCACAATGCTTGAACTAATTTACACTCCCACCAACAGCGTAAAAGTGTTCCTATTTCTCCACATCCTCTCCAGCATCTGTTGTCTCCAGATTTTTTAATGATCACCATTCTAACTGGTGTGAGATGGTATCTCAGTGTGGTTTTGACTTGCATTTCTCTAATGACAAGTGATGATGAGCATTTTTTCATATGTTTGTTGGCCTCATGTATGTCTTCTTTTGTAAAGTGTCTGTTCACATCCTTTGCCCACTTTTGAATGGGTTTGTTTTTTCCTTGTAAATCTGTTTTAGTTCTTTGTAGATTCTGGGTATTAGCCCTTTGTCAGATGGGTAGATTGCAAAATGTTTTTCCCATTCTGTTGGTTGCTAGTTCACTCTAATGATTGTTTCCTTTGCTGTACAGAAGCTCTAGAGTTGAATTAGATCCTATTTGTCTATTTTGGCTTTTGCTGCCATTGCTTTTGGTGTTTTAGTCATGAAGTCCTTGCCTATACCTATGTCCAGAATGGTTTTGCCTAGGTTTTCTTCTAGGGTTTTTATGGTGTTAGGTCTTATGTTTAAGTCTTTAATCCATCTGGAGTTAATTTTAGTGTAAGGTGTCAGG